>VDFB02088198.1:0-54019 GCA_007258455.2 Sequoia sempervirens
TGAAATTCAAAGGAAGATGGATGAATGCATAAAGCTTGAGGAAGAAGCAGAAATCTTGAGATCTGATCTGGAAAGGGCAAGAAGTTTTGAAGAAAAAATTAAGATAAGCTTGAAAATTCTTGATGAATTGATTACTTCTCAAAGATCAGCGGTGGATAAGAGTGGTTTATGGTTTGAGGAAGGTCAAAGTTCTAAAGCGAAGCAATCTATTGATAAGAGGACTCAATGCAAAAATGGATAAATCAAGGATCTAAGAAATAATTTTGGAAGAACTCCTGTCAAATGACATGATGCTAAAAGGTATTTATCTTTCAATGGTCTTTGTTATTCCTGCAAGAAATTTGGTCATAAGGCAAAGGATTGTAAAAGTAAAATGAATTATTTCTCTGAAAAATGTCTTAAGTGCAAGAAGATTGAATATAAAGTTAGTATGTGTGAAGATAAGTTGAATAGAAGAGAGAACATAAAGAAGAATGTTGTTTGTTGTAAGTACTGCAATCCGAAACACCCTGGTAATAATTGTAGAAGAAGAAATAATAATTATCCAGCGAAGAAGCATGAAAAAATCATTGATCCAGAAGAAGCAAGAAAGGAAATGAAAAGGATTTGGAGAAAAGAAGGAAAGCAAGTTGAATCATCAGTCTTATCTGTGCTGACCTCCGGTGCAGATACTCCCATCAATTTCTAAGTAAAGCAGTGGCTAAGGGGGAGCAATTATTAGAAAATCTAATGATCCCCCTCATCGATACTTGTGTCACATCATGAAAAAAGTATATTTAATGTGGTAAGGAAATTAAGAAAATTTTCAGTCACATGTGTGAAGGATAAAGTATGCAAAATTTGAAAGAATGGAGGTGTACACGATTAATCTACCTACAAGTTGAAACATTTATTGCAAAATCATTTGGAATGGAAGGAATAAATTCAAATAATTCAAGAGGCTTATGTAAATTTGGAGAAGCGTGCAAAGGAATCTTAGAGAGAAATTCAAAGTTTCAGGGTTTGAAGAAAAGAACAAGTGGATTCGAAGTGAGCTCTGAAAGAGGATATCTATACATTTCTTGTTGGCATTTACAGAGGTATTTCTATTTGCATAATCTTTCACTTTTTTGCTATGGATAATTTAAAGATTGTGAATAGTGCAGATAAAGTGCAAGTTAATTTGAGAAGATATTTGAAGGATCTATCGAAAGAGTCTATTGGTGCATTCTCTCACAGCCCTCTGAGAGTGTTTCCCATAGAGGATATCTATGCATTTGTTTATAGTAAGATAGAATAAATTTTGTCAGTTTAGTTGAGCATGCTATGGGAAAGTGAATTGGAAAAGAGCCATGATGCCTACAAATTGTTGGTTGAGAAAAAGTTGAATGTTTGGAGGAAAGTCCCTTTGTTTAAATTTGAAAAGAAGTATATTCGAATAGTTTTAAGCAGAATTCACGATGAATCTTGTGGATTGATGATGCACATTTGATTACTAGAGAAGCTATCAGAGATGTAACTGGTTTGTGTTCCTATGGACTAGTTCCCAAATGGAAGACTATGGATGAGCAAGAGATAATTGAGGTTACCAGTGAAAATCTTGAAGGGAAAGAGATTGATTTGAGATCAATTGTTGATCCGGTAATAAGGTATGTTGCTATGGTCATCAGTCACAAAGTTTGTATCCCTAACAATGACCTCACAGTTTCTACTGTTGCTATACATATTGTTGTTGATATGGTTAAAAGAAGTATGGATTATGACTTATGTGAATTACTTTGTATGCATATTTTGAAGAATTTAAAGGAAATCAAGAAGAGTAAGAAGAATACATTCCAATATCATAATCTTGTTGTCTGTTTGCTATTTTACTTTTTGGGAGAGTTACCAGTAATAGGAAGGATAAAATGGTGAAATACAATGCCTATTTCCCATCAAATCAAGAGCTTCATGATGAATCTTGGTAGCTCGTATACACAAGAGACTTCCCTTGCTGCATTCTTTGGAACATTTCAAATGAGGATGAACAGAAGATTTAGGATTTTAGTAAATGTTGTTGAAAGGTACTTCAAAAGCATAAATTTTCTTGTGTCTACAGATTTCTATCACATGGAAGTAGTTGAATCAAGGTTGTTATGGATTTCAAAATTAGGCTATGAAGTGTCAAAGGCTGAAGTTAATAATTATGCTAAAATTCTTTTGGAAATCCCTAAGAATCTCAATGTAGAAGGTACCTTTGATAGCACAAACGGAACAGGGAAGAAAAGGAAGAGTGTTGTTAAGCAAGAAGTTGTAGAAAGAAGTGAGTTTGAACATGAGCGTGAATGACTAAATATTCATAAAGCTTTGGAAGAATTGCAGAAGGTTATTCCTGGTGCTAATTTTGATTCATCTATTTTTGTTGTGGAGAATCTTAGAGGCATGATTGATTCTTTGAAGGTCTACATCTTCAGAATTGAAGTACCTATTGGAATTGGATCTGATGAAGGAAATTTGGAGGATATCAAAGAAAAATATGCAAATGCACATAGTCAAGTGATGAAGGAATCAAAGAGTGTACAAGGTTGTGAAGAAGAGGCACAAGAACTACTTTATTTTTGCCTAAATTGGTCTGGCAGAACACTGAACATAAGAAATGAGATAAGGATGAGTGAATCTCGGATGTGCACTTAGGAAGATAAGTATAGGTTAGCATAAGATAGAGATGATCAAAGGTGGTCCTACATTGTACAGCTTTAGGACAAATTCTTTTCGTTGTAGGATCAAAGGATAGAAGTTATCAAGAAGTTTGTGGCACTTAGAGACATGATTAAACTCAGGCACACTTTTATTTCTAGTGCTCCTGGTTGTATTGGTGAATTATCAGAGATTAATCTTAATCCCAATACTCTAGCAGATGGTATAGAGTCCTTAACTAAACTTGAGCTATTTCACAAGATTCTTATAAGTGCAAAAGATTCATGGGAAGAAGGAAAAGTGTCATGGAAGGTCAAATTGGAGAGTCTCAGAGGTTCTTCTTCAAGTTAATTCAATTTTGTGTTCATATATTTTTGGCTACATTTATATATATATAGATATACCAGACCCCCCATCCTTTTTCATTGATGTCAAAGGGGGAGCTCGATAGAGAGAGACAAAGAATTTTTTTTTTTGCAAAGAACATTTTTGAGAGGGGGAGTATTCATAGTATTCAAAGCATTCAGAGTATTCAGTGTATTCAATTGTAGTTGGAAAATGTTTTTGTCATGCATGTTGCCATCAATGCCAAAGGGGGAGATTGTTGGGCCTTGCAACATGAGCATGAAGTATGGATGGTTTGTGTTGGTTGTTTCTATATTGTCATTGATGTCAACATGATGATATCTACTTGGTGATAACTTTGTGAGAAGTCTACTTAGTTTACCCGAAGCTGCTCTTTGCCCGTAATGCCCTTTGTGATGGATAGGTGTGTTGGTATCTGAGTCCGAAAATCACCGCAAGATCTAATATGACTCTAATCTCTTGACCATGTTATCCTGACTCATTTAAACAACTATATCCTGTATCTTGAGACATTTTTGGTTGTGAGTAGAAAGTTATCTCTGACAGAGTGCAACTCTATATTCTACTGTTGTTCCTTGCTTGGCATACTATGTGGGAGACTTCACATTCTATTAAGGTGAATATTCTTATGTTGTGGTTTTGTTGATGGTATGATGGGAAATTAATGTGTTCTCAGATCCAGAATGTGTTTTCTTTGAGGATTATTTATTGGTTTGGAGAATTGTTCTCAAGTCTTGGTCAACTTAGCATACGCAATACATTATGGAGACTAGTTGTGTTTTATGGATGTCAGTTGACTTGGTACAATGCATTACATGGATAAAATATTTTATGGTGCTGACAAAGAGAGTTTTGATTATTTTGTTTTCATCTAATTAAGATGACCTAATTGATGATTAAGATATACTTGTATATATAGATAATATTTTTTGAGGAATGAGATGAGAGAGAGAAGAAGGAGAAGAAAGTGTGGAGAAGAAAAGTGTGTGGAAGAAAGGTCCGAGCCTAAATTCTTTATCAGTTGTGGATCAATTCAAGTTTGTTGAGCGACTGCTATGTGAGGCATTACTTTATATTCTGAGCTTCATTTGGAACTAAACCATGCACATTGAAGGTGTATCCTATCAGTTCAATCTCTTGGTAGTGAGCCACTATCTTTGTATCTTGGCGGTCAATCATCTTTTGTATTCAGGTAGTGAGCCCCGTAATATTTTATATTCAGATATAATAAATTATGAGTTAACCCTCACCATGGTTTTTCTCTCTTTGGGTTTTCCACGTAAAAATCCTGGTGTTCATGTGTATGGTTGCTTTGATTTGTTTCTATGTTCTCTCTTGTTGATTTAGTCAGAATTGTGATAATGGTTATATGGATTTTATGTGAATGGTTTTATGGAATACTGATTCAACCCCCCTCTCAGTATTCTGGATGTTCAATAAGGGGAAGTTTTCTTGCGCCTAGGAGCCTTCCTCTTCTTTTTCTATTTTAATCTATTTCCACCTCTCGCCTTGTTGTGGCATCTTTGGCTTCCGCCTCCATGGGTCTCATGGCGAGTCTAATGGTGCCTGCTTGGTGGAAGGCCAAGCATCAGGTGTTCAACCTTCTTGTCTTTCCCACAATGCCTCAACTCATTCTCTATGGTAAGGGGAAGGGTCCTTGTGGAGTTGCCTCCACATCTTGGTCTCTGCGACCTCCTATTGCTCTTGCTCCTAGGGTGGTGAATGGGAAGAGGCACATCACTGAGACACTTGAGTCTGCTTCTCCACCAGTTATTTCCTTTATTCCTACATCTCTTCCTCCTTTTTCTATCCAGGAGTCACTCCCTCTACCGACATCGGCTATGATGGACACTCCCATGGCAGAACAGGAGCCTTCTGCTCTTCCTCAAGCCATAGCTTCTAGCTTTTGGAGATAAAGAAATTTCCTTCCATGTGAGCATAAGCGCTAGAGGAAGGCTCTAGCTGTTGAGTAGATTGCCTTGCAGAAGGTAGAAGAGGAGCCGGTAGCTCCTGTTTCAACATCTCTTGTTGTGGCCCCCTCTTCTATCCCTTCTGCTTTGTTTCTTGTCGCATCGATCTTGCTTTTTTCTCCCCCGCGAGTGAGAATGACCCTCACCCTAAAAGGGTTGAAGTGTTCATTGCTCCCTCGATTGAGCCTCCTCTCCTGATGTCCCTTTCAAACATCCCACCTTTCCCTAAGACCATGGATATGTCGAATACCTCAATGGTGTCCACTACGGCTTTTTTCTCTTTCTCCTCACCTTCCACCTCCTCTGTAGGGATCTTTCATCCTTTGATGAAGTGTAAGTAGGAGGATGACCATGCTTCTAATGAGGGTTAGAAGAAGGGATCACCTTCTTTAGCAGAGGGTTCTGTTGTGGCTTGTGTCGTTCTAGTGATGGAGGCAGCCTCGACATTCCCTGAGTTTTTCATTGTCCCTGAGTCTTTCAGTGAGGTTGGGAGTGGATCTCAGGTGCCTCCTTCTTTGCCCACCCAGTTGACACATGACACTCCTATCAAGTGCATGTTCAACTCGGTGGATGATGTCCTAGCTTTTTCAGCGATCTTTGCAAGATCAATGATGTTTACCTCACAGGAGTTGAGCGACTTGTAGGCTCACCCACCCTCTCCCTATAATGGTCTAGATTGGGAGAACAATGACCTCCTGGTTGATGAGGACTAGGAGACCGCCTCTTTTTTATCTGTAGGTTAGATTTGTTTGTGTGTTGTGTTTCCCCTGTGCTTTTTTTTATGTGTTCTTGGAGGACCCTTGTCACCCTTGTAGGTGCTTGAATATAGGAGTGAAATTGTGTCATAAAAATCTTCTATTTGTGGCATCATTCTCCTCTTTGTTGTTCCTTGATCTTCAAAAATTGGGGATGATGCAAAGTGTTGGGGGAATTTAGGCCTCCCTTCCATGTTGACCCAATTTTTAATTTTTAATTTATTTTCATGTACCCTTCTTCATGATCTAATATAGTAGGGGATTAATGATAGTTCATACATATATTATATTATATCTGTCCATCTATATCTATGAGTAGTTCTGACCCCGAATTATCAAATCCCCTTGTCTCTTGATTTCTTCATCTTTGCTCTTCCTTTCTTCTTTCTTTCTCTCTTCTTTGCTTGATTCTTGATGTTGTGATGCGTATGTGTTGTCCCTTGTGTGTGCGACAATATTTCCATTTCTACATCTTGTCATGTATCGTGGGCCACAACATCTCTACATGTTCTTCCTTTCCTTTGGGTGCCGCGTGCTCCTTCAATTCACATGCACCATCATAAGGGGGGCTTCTACCTCTCTAATTTTTAATAAGGTGTATTTAGTGGCCAATGAATCCCTTGCTGAAAATCTATACATTTTTCAAAAAATTCATCCTTCAAATAGGATCCCCTTGGCACGATTCTCTTTTGAAATAAAATTCGTAGCAAAAAAGATTGGGATTTTGCCTCTAAGGAGGCCATCCTTCCTTTTTTCGGATTCCTTGATGAAAGAGAATATTTCAAAAGGATTCCTTGATGATAGGATAATTTGTAAAAATGTCATCACTTTTCAAATAGAGCATCCCTTGAGCGGACCCTCCTTTCTTTTGAAGGGTTCTTGAGAGACCCCTCTAAAAGCTTCTCCTTCAATTGCTTGCTCTGAGATATAATTGGATGTCTATCTACATGAATTTTTTCTTTCCTAGCATGTTTTGTCTGTGGATTAATATGTTTCCTTATAGGATCGAGGACCTGTAAGGGCCAATTAGACTCTGTGGAGCCTCTCACATGTTGCTTCCCTTAGGACCGAGCACCTATGACATCTCCTTTGTAGGATTGATAACTTGTGAAGCATTTTCATTTTGTAGGATTGAGCACCTGTAGAACCCTTTGATCATCTTTTGCGGTACCAAGCACCTGTAGAACCAACTTTGTAGGATCGAGCACCTGTAGAACCAACTTTGTAGGACCGAGCACCTGTAGAGCCTTTTGTTCACCTTCTGTAGGATCGAGCACCTACGACGCTTTTGTCCAAATCTCCATAGGACTAAGTACCTGTGGAGCCAACTCTCTCCTACGCCTGAGTTTACCAGATTGCGATATGCTTCCTAAACGATTTAGGTATACATTCCTTAGCTTTCTCTCTACTTTAACGTGCATTCATTGACACTTATGCTCACTAAAGTGGAGGCAAATGTAATGGCATGAATTTTTGCCCCTTGTAAATTCCACATTTATGCTACCTCCTACCTTAGAAAATTGAGTCTAATAATGTAATTCATATTTTTGCCACCTTCCCTTATCCAGTTGGCAGTTGTTTTATGTGTCGGTGGGGGATATTTTTCCTTGGATGCTAGCGTAGCACATGGATGTTTGTGTGGCACACTGCTATCCTGATAGGATTCCTATCTTTGAAATCCGTAGAGGTGTTACACTCTTCCATTAGACGCGAGGTGTAATGTCTCCTACTCTTTAGACTGACTTCAAATGGATCCTTTCCCTCCATTTTCTCTCAAATTTCTATCTCCTCCATTCAACTCATCTTCTACACTTTCCTCTTGATCATTCTCATCATCTACACACTTCTACACTCACTTTCAACTCCTTCAAGCATCACCACCTCCATTGAAGTTGCAAGTTGGTGTTTTTTTGGTTTACTCTCTTTGTTGTTGTGACAATGTTGGTCTTTGAAGGCTTGCACGCTCGCTCTTCCCATTTTCCTTAAGAGCATGTGGTTGAAGGTGATATCACTCCATCTCCCTTTCACTTTGTATTATCGTTTTCATATCGTAGCATATTGTTGTTCAACGTATTGCTTGGTATTCTCTTTCAATATCTTTTCTTTACCATATTTCTATTATCGTTACTATTTGGCTATTTGTGGAGGTGGAGACACCAAAGTAGGGGATTGGCTGCGATAATCCTCTAAACACCCCCAACATTTTTTTGTCTTTTGTGTTCAGGTTCTCCTTGAGGAGAGGATCTTGAAGATATCAACTCGTGGGTAGGAAGGTGCACTTTCCTCACCCATCTTTATCATTTCATAATTAGATTAGTTATAGTGTTCTTCTTGATTATTTTGTCATCTTGTTATTCTTTGTTTCTCTCATTACATCAAACTTTTCCAGTTTAGTCATCATTTAGTTTCATGTAGCTTTTGACTATATCTTACGCTTTATGTCTGTTAAGATGCCAATGCCCCACTAAGACACCAGCGTGTCGTGCTGACATCTGTGTCCCATGTTGTAGTCTCCTAGTAGTGAGCTACCTGAATTGCAATCTGGACTCTAGAAATTTGCTTACCTGACTTCCTGAAACATTCGGGCTTAGGAACAACCTTGTTACTCTTCCTTTCAACCTTTAAACTTTAAAATCTCTCGAGACATTCCATTAGCTTGAGGTAGATCAGGGTAGCCTATTGTTCTAGACTCTCTCGTGACCTAGAGTCTTGAGCAGTCGTTCCCCCTCTTCTGTAGTTGCGCACAACACTTCTTAGACACTATTTTCAAGCTACATGGTATGCCACATTCTATTGTGAGCAACTAAGATCCTACCTTCACTAAAAAATTATGGTAGGAGTTATTTAAGTTGCATGGAACTTAGTTGAAATGAGTTCAACATACCATTCATAGATAAGTGGTCAAATAGAGGTTATTAATAAATATTTGGAAACTTACCTTTATTTTTTGTGTCTAAGTAAAAAGAATAGTGGGCTAGGTAGTTGCCTTTTGTATAATGATGGTACAACACCTCTTTTCATATTGTAGCCAAAATGAACCTATATTCATGAAGCTTTATATGGCCATCCCCCCTTCTTTGGCTTCTTATGTTTTAAGGAAATTCAAGTTGCAAGTTGATGATAGTTCCTTACACCATAGAGCATAGGTTCTCAAAATCCTTAAGGGGAATTTATAGTAGGCACACAACCATATGAAACAATAGGAGAATCAACACAAATCTAAGCAAGCTTTGAAGTGGGTGATTTTCTATTTTTGAATATGCAACCCTACAAATAGTCCTATTTGTGTAACAAGGTGGATCATAAGTTGGGTCCAAAATTTTATGTCCCTTTTTAGGTGGAAGGAGGATATGAGTTATAATCAAATGTGTTGACTCTTTAGTTTTTAAGTTTGGAACCCTCATATACTATTTTTATTATTTTTTTTAGTTTTTGTATCGTAAATTTATCTAATAGTTAAATTTGAAACATGAAAGTCATGAAGAAGACATACACATCTCCTATAGAGTTTTCCATTTTGTATACACTCTTAGTTGAAATACATTCTATTTTTATCAATAATTCAATAGTGTTAAAGTTTATTCTATTTAATTTTATCTAGTTATTACTTAAGTTTCTCAACAAATGTATTGTCCTCTAAATACCAATTTAAATAAAACAATTTAATGAAACATCACAACACCATCACGATACCAAGAATATTGAGCATGTAGAGGAGTAATTTGAGGTTTTGATTGCAAACTTAGTTTCATGATAGATATTTGATTTCATGGAATTTTGGCTTAAATGTGTTCCTTAAGAGGCAAAGCATGTTTTAGACAACTTAACTAGATATGTATTACTTAATTTCTTTTACTGTTTACAAGGTCACAAGTGATATTTAATAGATGATTGGATGTCAACTTCATTGAAAGAGTATATATTGATGATTTATTATGGTGATTCAAACTCCTAATGGATGTATTGATTTTGTTATTTTTTATTGATTCAACCTATATGATTATATTAAAAATAATAAATTTAAACATTATTTTTTCTTTGATTTAACTTATACTAATTGGATGAAAGAATGGAAAATTTGAATATTTTGATTACAATTCTCAATACTACATTTGACCATTCTCCTTAGATTATGTCTACTTCTTTTAGTTATAATTAGTCAATGTATCACACACACATATATATATATTCTTTGAAAGCATGCTGATGACATAGGTTATCATTTATAACTCAATGGACATTTATATATACTAATATAGATAGGAACTTATATTTAAAAAAACGTGCATATTCTTAAGTTTAAATCTTATTGTGGATTTCATTAACCAGAAGCCACAATCAATACTAATAAAAAAGGTACATATTTAGTGACTGACATAAAATACAATCATTGTTTACTTTCATATTATTAAAAAATATATATTTTAATTTTTTGATCAAATTATATAATTTTGTTTTAAGAGAATAAATATTTCATTAACATCGACATCACTAATTGTCAACTTCCTACAACTTAATGCCAAAAAACTTTCAAATATTATTTCCAAGAAAATATTTTAACATTTACATTTATCCAAAATACCAAAGACATTTTGTCTCTTATAGATTAAAGCTAAAATGTTTGTAAATGAAAAATAAATCCATAATTTAATGTTGTATTGCCTAAGTAAGTCGTCATTGTGACAATTCCATATGTAACTTATTCATTGTTGTAGGGCCTCTCCCCTTTGATATTTAGCATTATAATAAAGCAAATTTGAAAAGAAATCCTAAAGTACATTACAAATTATTAAATATTCATTCTGCTGATTAAAACATTATCAGTAGTGATCGTTTTGAGATTTTCTGTACACAATGTTTTTTTGCCACATTAGCAAACAATTTTCAGGATCTTTCTTCATGGCCCCCAGTTGACATCAGTTGACAGAAAACTCTGCGCTTTTGTGTCAGAAGTTGTGGCGATCGCTTCATAACTTGAGATGATTATGTCGGCAAACTTTACTGTTACATGTCATCAAAATGATGGGAACTGACAGGAGCATCTCTGGTAAGTTGTAGTAAATTATTGTTTTCTGACGGACTCCGGTCATCTCGCTTGCAGTTTCCGTCAATTGTTGTGCTTGGACAGATCAGTTGTAATGTTGGTAGTGAAATATTTTGGTCCACAGTAGGAACATGCGTTTGATCTCCGCAAAGTACCCAAAATCATGTCAGCTTAGTTAGTGGAGTGAGCATTCTTGGAGTCGATAGTAGTTTTATATTCCATTTACATTAAAAAGTGGTCAATAATTTATGATGTTTTATAGGATTTACTTATTTAGTTTTATTATAATGCAATAGTGAATGGGATAGGGATTGGCTTGCTGGTTGTTGGGTCCCCTATAAGGGACTAGTCTCGCCTCCACTCGCTCCAAGTACCCAAGATACGGGCTACTGGTCTGTTGGGCTGGGTTGCGGGGATGCCCTTGTCATTAACAAAAAAAAAAGTTAAGTGGTCTTGATATTGGGGAAACTTCATGGTTATGTGTGCTTGAGTTGGAGTAGGAATAGGATGGGTGGCCCCCTTGGGATGTCCTAATGCTTCACCCTTGTGAGCATCACCTAGATGTAATGATTACTTAGTGGATTAGTCGTGCTCATGAGAGATGGGTTTGCGTGAACCACCACTTGTGAAATATAAGTCAATGAGTTTGACTAAAAATTACGTTGATGAATCCTAATGAAACATCATAATTTGACACATTGGATAAGTTACCTCCTATTTTTAGTGGTAAGTATTATTTGTCTTATTTTTATTGGCCAAAAACTCACCTTTAACTATTAAAGTGGATGATGTTTAAGAGTAGCCTATTAGTAATAGTTGTGAGATGTACAAGATTTATGAGGTTTTGTGGAGGCAAAGGGTTTTTTTTTGCAATCTTGAGGGTTTGTCTTATGTGCATGATTCTAAGGTTTCCAACTTATGCATGATTCTAAGGTTTTTAGTTTGGCTCTCCAATCTTGTGGCTCTAAACTAACCTTCAACAACTTTACATTGTAAAAGATAAGGGGCATGGCATCTAAGCAAGGGATGAACTTTGACTTAAAGTTCTACAATGAGATAACTAACTTGACAGTCCTTCCTAGATGGTAGATGTTACTTTTGTCATTGATGTTGTTGATTTAGTTTGTCAATGGTTTAGGAACTCTAGTATCATAGCCTATTATATTAGTTTTATCCTCTCCAAGTAGTCGCTCTCTAGCCAGGTGAATCACACTTAGGAACCCCATGACATAAAGCTTGTGGATGTTAGAAACCTCACAAAGTATTTATTTTTTATTTTCATTTAAAGAGCCACAATAAGTGTTGGTGCTCATGAATTGCTCAACCTATGCTCAACGCCATTTAAGTGTTGTCGAGATGGACTAATACTTTAAATTCATCAAGCAAACCTTTGTCAAAATCTTTATGTAGGTAGAGCGCCTAAGGTTTCCCATATATTTTTTGAAGTTTAAGAAAAATAGTCCAACAAATAGGGTTTTTTTATGTGCCATGAATGATAATTTTTTTTTTGCTCGACCCCATAGAAGGGTCTATGTAGATGTGGGCCATACCAAACACTTGAATGAATCTTTGGATATTCAATTGGTCTTCCTTCACGTTACATAGAAGGTATATATTAACCTACCTAATACTTGTTTCTAGTGCTAGGTACCCAACCACAAAATAAGAGACTAACCTCTTATATTATAGATTGCCCCTATATTGGCTTTTAAAACCCTAATGATAACCATTAATGATAAAGAAGTAAATAATTGTTGACAATAAAGATTCTATGGAATAAACCAAGAGAGTGTTAGAGTATTCATGCATTAGCTAATAATTAATTAATCTTTAATTGATTATTAGTCTAATTCATTTCACACACTTAAGCTAAACTTAGGAGTGCTTTTTTTTGTTAACTAGAGTGAGATTTTATTAGAACATTTTGTCTCATCACATAGGATGTTGACACTTTTCATGATCTAATCCCTATATCATTTAGGGTTTCTCTTATAAAGCACTCACCCTCATTGTATTATCTACTTTTGATCTTCTAGATATCCTTGAATATTCTTGAGGTTCATTCTGTAAGTATTTTCTTGTTGAGGAATAATAAATCATTATTTTGCAGAGCTCTTGCATGGAAGTTTTTTTTTTGTTATTTGATATTTTGTCTTGTGTTTATTCATAATTTTAACAGAGTGCTTACACCCATTTTAATACACAACAATATGTTAGGAAAAATGAGTCTCCTTTGTCCAAGGGGTTGAGCTTAATTGGTTAAAACATTGAATTCTCAATGTGGAGACCCAAGTTCGAATACCATAGGGACATCTAAGATGGAATTCTAAGTTGTGACTTGTGGTCTTCCATAGTTAGCTTCAAATGTGGTTGTGGTTTTCAAATAAGTGGATTTCTAAGTTGTGACTCTTGGTCTTCCATTGGTTATTTCTAATGTAGTTTCTTGAAAGGAGCTAGTATTAGTTTCATGGTTGTGCTCACAATGAGCTTGTGTTGATCTCATGTTGATGCTTGAATGAGAAAAAATAATTGTAAGTGATTATTATAAAAAAATGAGCCTCCTAATATTTATTGCCTACTAATTTCAATCCATATTGTGGGACCTACCAGTTGTGGTGGCATCCTACAAGGAGATGAATGCATGAAATGTAAGCTACATATGTGGAACTAGGAATCCCACTTTGTGGACCACTTAAGAGGATAATTTGATGGCATGTGCCATAATTTGTAAGAGTTCACTCTATAAAAAAATATGACAAGTTTCTATGACAAGTTATGATGGTGGAAGAGTTATGTCTGAAAAACTATGATAGGTGGGCCCCATGTGATGGTGGAATCTATGCATGCAAGGTGTTTGCATGCATGTAGGAACACTGCATGTTGAGGGGGTCCTATTCATGTGGATAATGGTGTTGGAAATGGTAAAAACAAATCAGGTGGGTTCTGGTACATTCACTTCATGCAAGGGTGTTGCATGCATGCAAGTGCTATGCATGTTAAGGGGACTCAAGAACAAGCATGCAAGCATTGGATTCTTACCATGTGGTAATCCTAGGTGTCCATCTTCTCTTATGGAGTTGTATTCATTTGGTACTTTTTCATTTTAAAATAGTACAAATTTAAAGAATTCACATGTATCATTATGTTGTTGGAATCACTCAAAAAATCTTGTTGTAGTTAAAGACTCCTGAATGAGCTTAGCTTTGTGAATGCATCGTAAACTTCATTGTTTATTGATAATATAATTTAGTTTGTACTTTTGGAGTGAGGGGATTTTCTCCCAAATGGGTTTTCCCCATGTAAATTATGTTGTGGTTTATCTTGTTTTGCATATTTTAATTAAGTAAATGAATGTGCATCTCACACTGTAATTGATAAGGCTTTAAAACAAAATTTTGCATTATCTCCCTCACTTAGATTGGTGTAAGAAGATGCTTTTGTGTACTCAACTTCTTTTCAAGTCTACCTTAGTGTTATAGAGCCAAACCACTCAATTTCCATTATCCCGTGTTACTATTTCGAGTGTTAGGACAACAACAATGACTCCTCTTTCATCTAGGCACTCACACAACATGTATATTGGTGCCAAAAGATTGTTAAGAGGTATATTGGGGGTAACAAGATTAGTAACAATCTTGTGATATTAGTGTATGGTGATAGTCAACAAGAGATTTTGGTAGGGATTCCGCCACATAAATTTCTTATAATAGAATGCACATGACCTTGCAAAGGCATCTCATATTTTTATAAAAAAGGTTTGCTTATTAAAGGCTTGGTGTAGCATGGATATGATTTTCCTTCAAGAAGTGAATGCTTATAGTTCTCTTATGCATCCTACATTAAAGACAATATGGCCTCAAGTTGTCTTAAGATAATAGGATAAATGACACAATACAAATATTAGCTATGTAGAGATTTAATCCAACTATAACGTGATTAAGCGAATAAAATTATATCAATAAAATAATGAAGAAGCAAGTGGAACTCAAAAAACTCATAAATTGCAAACCATATATAAATAGTCCATATATGTGGGGAAATCCTCGCGAGAAAAAAATTAACCCTAAAGAGACCTAAGCACATATTATTCCAAAAACAATATTACAATAATACAACCAACTTAGCCCTCTACTATAGTTTAACACCGTAAGAGTACTTGCAAAGAGAAAACATAGGGTTCAAATTTAATTTCTTTGTTAATTCAAGACTCATTTAGCATTTTTTAGACCTATCTCACTTCATGTTTATAAGGGGGCTTTGTAAAATAAGATAGGAAATATTATCAAAAAGGTTTTATAAGGTTCATTCTAAAATATAGTGATTTAGAGTTCATTAATAGTTGTAGACCCATCACTTTGTTGAATATTTCCTATAAAATCTTGGATAAATTTATGCTTCATTTGTATTTCCTCCTTCCTCTAATTTTTAGACTAATGTAAAAACAAAAGATAATATATCTTGGATAATTTCATTACTATTGAGGAAGTAATAGAATAGACTCAATCATCTCAACAATGTATTATATTCCTTAAACTTTACTTTGAGAAGGGATCAAATTGGCTATCCTTTTATTTTTTCCATGTTGAAAGTGTTAGGGTTTTGAGTTTTCTCTCTCTATATTTTAAATCCTCTTTGTTGATTCTTTTATTGTATCTTCATTAATTGCCACAAATATAAAATCTTTAGTTTTTTTTGCTCTATTAGATAAGGTTGTTTTCTAGCTCTATCACTTTATGATTTGGCTATAAAAGTTGTTGGTTATCTCCTTGTGCACATAATAAAATAAATATTGGTTAGGGAAATCCCTCTTCCTAGCTTGAATATACATTCTCTATACATGCACTTTGTAGTTTCTTCATTTTCAAACTTTTCTAGGAGTTAAGATTCAATTTACAAAGCTATGGATTTTCATGGTATATTTAATAATGCTTCAAGATCTAAACTACGATAGAGTAATAATCAATGCTATCAATAGAGCATGCTTTCCTTGTCAAATTGGCTTAAAAATTTATCTTAAAATGGATACATATTAGGCATTTTTAAGTTCCTTGACATTTTGTTTTCCTTTGAGATCTCTTCTTCTACCCTTTGGTAATATCTTGTAATGTGTGAAATGAAAAAAAAATCTAATTGCATCACCTAAAATATTTCCTTGGCCAATACATTTTAATTTACATTAAAGTTCTTGATACATGACTCATGTATATTATTCTTTATGTTGAGCTCTGTTTAAAGAAGTGTATGACAAGCTCTCCTAGTTACTTCATGATTTCTTGTAGGCCAATCCCAAACAAACCCAAGGTCTTCACAAATAAACCTAGAACATTTACTACTGGGACGTGATGACTAGTAGATAAAACATTTTAAAAGTACTTAGATTGGAAATATCCACTACAAATATCCACCAAAAATTCCAAGATCTAAAATACCCCCCAACTATAAAATAGATTTTCTCACACAATTTTTTTTTGAGCTAGTTATGTCATTCAAACATCACATTCCATAATAGAGAAAAAAGTAATCCTTTTCTAAAATTACTTTATTGAAAACATGTATAAAATTATAGTGTGAACCAAAATTATTTTTTAGGTATCAAATATGCAAAGAAAACTATAAAATACAAGGCTATCTTTAACCACCAAAATCTAATTACAACCAATGAACGAGTTGGGGAAAACTAAGTATGATTAAATAAAATTAGATCTATATAGTGCATGCAATTAAGACTTTCAAACTATGAAAAAACTATGCTAGATTATAGAAAAATTAAACTAGATGGTCTTGAGATGTACCCAATTTAAAATATATTGTTCATGAAATTGTTAGAAATTAGATTTTACTACTCCTTGTAAAGTATGAAGCCATTTGAGAAGACAACACCCTTAACTAAATTTGGATGACCTAGATGAAGGACCCAGCCTCCTTTGATGGCTTGCTATATGGCCTTGGCCTCCTTAGATAACCTTGACCTAGTAAACTTTAGAAATATGGAAATTTTCATGTTCATTCAAACTTGTGGGATGTACCTCATGAGTATCTAAAAACATATCAATACAAGGGGGTAGAAAACTAATAAGAGGAAATATGCAATGGTCTAATACATGAAACTAAAGAGCCAAGAGTAAATTGATATCTTGGATTGAACTTACTTGATAAATAATGTGATAGGATCCTAATGTTAGAGTCACTGAAGGATTCAAGCCTCTAGGATCACCTACAAAACCAAAAATAACCTTCTACAAGAGATGAAATCAAGAGCATAAATTTTCAACAATGGATGCAAGATAATATAGCCAATATGCAATACTCAAGATTGCAATTGTATTGAATTTGTACATGAGAGGCCTTTCTTATAAAGGCAAGGTGAGAGATATGATTAGAAAAAAATGTGACGTGTATTAATCCTATGTTATGTGACAACTAACTTGGAAAAAAGGTCAAAGAGATAAGATGATATAAGATCTTATCTAGACAACTAAGACTTCTAGAAGGACACCTAGAACCTAAATAAACTTAACATGTGAAACAATAGAAAATGGGGAAGTTCACTTAAATGAATTTATGAACTAATTAGGGACATATTTTCCTTTATCTCATTAGGAAATGAGATCCACACCATGAAAGGACTATCAACCTTGAGGTGAGTCAAGTCAAAAATTCCAAGATCTAAAATACCATTTCCCCTTTTCTGCAATATGATTTTCTCACACAATTTTTATTTGTCCTGACTAGTTATGTCACAAAGGGGATTCCATAATAGAGAAATAGAAGTACTCCAAAATGCAAAATTATAACTTTATTTTGAAAACATGTATAAAATTACTCATGTATACCAAAATTATTTTTTAGGTATCAAATATGCAAAGAAAACTATAAAATACAAGGCTATCTTTAACCACCAAAATCTAATTACAACCAATGAACGAGTTGGGGAAAACTAAGTATGATTAAATAAAATTAGATCTATATAGTGCATGCAATTAAGACTTTCAAACTATGAAAAAACTATGCTAGATTATAGAAAAATTGAAACTAGATGGTCTTGAGATGTACCCAATTTAAAATATATTGTTCATGAAATTGTTAGAAATTAGATTTTACTACTCCTTGTAAAGTATGAAGCCATTTGAGAAGACAACACCCTTAACTAAATTTGGATGACCTAGATGAAGGACCCAGCCTCCTTTGATGGCTTGCTATATGGCCTTGGCCTCCTTAGATAACCTTGACCTAGTAAACTTTAGAAATATGGAAATTTTCATGTTCATTCAAACTTGTGGGATGTACCTCATGAGTATCTAAAAACATATCAATACAAGGGGGTAGAAAACTAATAAGAGGAAATATGCAATGGTCTAATACATGAAACTAAAGAGCCAAGAGTAAATTGATATCTTGGATTGAACTTACTTGATAAATAATGTGATAGGATCCTAATGTTAGAGTCACTGAAGGATTCAAGCCTCTAGGATCACCTACAAAACCAAAAATAACCTTCTACAAGAGATGAAATCAAGAGCATAAATTTTCAACAATGGATGCAAGATAATATAGCCAATATGCAATACTCAAGATTGCAATTGTATTGAATTTGTACATGAGAGGCCTTTCTTATAAAGGCAAGGTGAGAGATATGATTAGAAAAAAATGTGACGTGTATTAATCCTATGTTATGTGACAACTAACTTGGAAAAAAGGTCAAAGAGATAAGATGATATAAGATCTTATCTAGACAACTAAGACTTCTAGAAGGACACCTAGAACCTAAATAAACTTAACATGTGAAACAATAGAAAATGGGGAAGTTCACTTAAATGAATTTATGAACTAATTAGGGACATATTTTCCTTTATCTCATTAGGAAATGAGATCCACACCATGAAAGGACTATCAACCTTGAGGTGAGTCAAGTCAGAGTGTGAATCTGTTGATTTCCCCTTTTTGCAAGGATGGGGGTCCTGATTAAACAACACTTTGGGGAGAAAGATTAAAAATAGAAAACTAACTCCAAAATGCAACCTATAACTTGAATTTGGAAGATTAATCTCAATACTAATGGAACCAAAAATAAAAATGTAGATATGAGAAAGGGAAAATGATGTGTACAGTCACCAAAAGTACCTTTTCAAGGCTAACTGAGGACTCACTTGCCTTATAGCGAATGGGTCCTGGCTAGGGCTTTGTAAAAATGCTTTTTGAGTTCTCTTCCCCTATGTTTGTACTCATAGATCCCCAATTTTCACAGTTAGACAGTGGGAAATAAATCTTGTAGGTGAGTTCCCGTGAAATTGCAACAATGATGACAACAAATGCAACTTTGACAACTTCTTCAATTTTGCTCTTAAATAGATCTTCCACCTAAAATCAAACCCTTGTATGAACCTTGGAATGTAGATCTACAACTTGCATGAAATGACTTCAATGGATGTGAATCTTGATCTTGAAACTTGATTTGAAACAATTCCTTGAATGCTTGAATGGATCATGAACACTACATCAACATATTAGCTCAAATAACATGCATGATGCAAGAAGAATTTGACATGATAATAGGATCTTGATTACTGCAATAATTCTTCAATAAATCTACTCTCAAATGCCTTGAAATGCTCTTGAACTCTTAGATTGCTTAGATCATACTTGCTCATAAATTTTTTCTAGGTGAAACATAGTGAAATAACCTTATATTTATAGGTATGTAACATTAATTTCTCAAAATTCAAATAACACAAGCCAACATGTGAATATGAATTTGAAATCATTGAAATGCTACCAAAAACATAATAAAAATTTAGGTCATAGGTCTAAGTGAGGACCAATTCTCCCTTGGGATAATGGGTCCTAGGTCACTCACCTAGGACACACATTCTCCAATGATAAGTGTTATGTTATGGAATTAATGAATGTTGGGTTTTCCTCTTTGGAAATTGCAATTAATTAGTCCTAAATTTGAATTAAAGGGGCCAATTAAGGAAAATTAACCTCAATTAATTAATAAAGCCCTAAATAAGTGTGAAAGTGTAAAGGTACACTTTACAACACCATATTAAGGCATAATTAAGTCCATTTTAATTAATAGGGCCCTAAACTTAATGTGAATATGTAAAATACATATTACAACATTAAATTAAGGCATAATTAACTTCATTTTATTATTAATTATTCCCAAATTAAGTGTGAAAAAGGGATACTTTTTCCTACACTACATTTATCCCCCACTTTAGTGAGAGGATGACCTCGTGTCAAACTCACACTAAAGTAGACATTCAAGGCACATATATGCAGTAATGGAAAAGATACTTAATCATACAACATCAAAGCCTAAAGAAAGGGAGGTGGATCAAGCCTTGACTGCCCAACATGATGTGGAACATGTCTAAGCTATTTGTCTAGGAAAGTTCACAAGTAGAACTCGATACATCCACTATGAAAACAACACGCACACTCACTTTGGGCTAATGGAACCCCAGGCCATCCACTAGGTGAGCCCACAGGAAAGTGGCTTAGTGAGAAATTCATGCCAGGTCTATAGAATTTCACTATACTTACCATACCAAAGTTATCCCTCTGAAAAACTCTGATAGGGTGACACACATACTTTGGCTTTGAGCTTCATAAAGCCTAACAAGTTGTGTTATGTTAAGCACACTATGAACAAGGGGAAGGCTCTACTGTCAAGAAATATGTATTATGCTTGATGGCCTTAAAGGGAGGGGTTCGAGCTTCACAAGGTTAACAAGTTGTATTATGCTAAAAAATTATGAACAATAATGCTATTAAGGTTTTTTTCAAAGGGATCTTGCTTAGTTCATGTAAGGTATATTCTTAAGGATCATCATGCCTAATGTCTCCAAGAGAGGAAACATCTAGAATAAGAGAATCACAACTTAGGGAATGCAACACATAACATCACCACTAAGATGAAATTCATACGCTAAGAAATATCCTTGTGCTCTTAGAGGACATCAAACCCAATGACACCACCAAGAAAATGATGCATCACAAGAATAAAGAAAATCACACAATGAAACATGAGTGTCGATGTATGCCCTGACTTTAAAGAAATTGCTAACACCATTGCTATGAGCAATAGATTTAAAGTAGCAAATATTCAATGCTAGCCATAAAGAAGACATGAGAGCTTATTCAGAAAGCCCTATGCCAAGTCATATGTTCCCGAATGAAACTACACCATGAAAAAGAGGAAGGGGTTTCCCCAAAAATACATAAGGGATCTATGGATTCGAGGTTAGTATACCTTTGCTACAATGTTGTTATAGAGCTCAAAAACATCATCATTCCCCAAATACTCGCAAGATAGGAAGAATGACACATAGAGAGAGAAAACGAAGAAAAAGATTTTGGGTCAACATGGAAGGGACCTAAATGTCTTGATGCCTTGCATCATCCCCAAAAGGAAAACACAAGACAAGAAAAAATAATTTTTTATGACATATAGAAGAATGTAGATACAAATAGAGGAATGCACATGAAGAGAGAGATACATCAAACAAAAAATTACAGGGGATCACATTAGGCACATGCAATCACACAAAGAAACGTGCAAAAGAAATCAAAGCAAAATACTATTAAGCCACATGTGAGTCAACCTATAGCAGGTCATCCACATCCCAATCTTGTTCAATGTATATGAATGGCGAACAACTAACCAAAGAGACAACATCAAGTGTCGAAACTAGGACAAGGATATCTAACCCCTTTCCCCCACTAAGTGCAGGACAAAGATGAGCCAAGATAAGTGATGAGAATGAGCTCCTTGCAATAAAGAAAATGATTTGCAATGAATGTTAAACATGTACTAGTGAGTATGCTATGATCCTACAACTATTACATGGAAAGGAGCAAAGTGCATGCTTTAAGGGATTATTTATATCATATCAAATTACTCAAGGATCATCCTTAAGGCACAAAGCTAATTAGTACTATGCCCAAGAACTCTATGATATTGAAAATGAGACATGTTTGTGTTCTTATGTTTTGGATTTTTATATTCTTTGATGGGTGGTAATGTTAGAAGTACTTTATTAAGAAGTATGTGTAAGTGCCTTTCAATGAGAGACATGGGACAAGGGAATTTTAGCTTCTTGATTTTGTAAGGCCTTTGTTGTTTGGTTGTTTGAGGGTCATGTTGAGGTGGATTGGAAGGAGAAGGACCTAAAGTGATCCTATCATCCTTGTGAGACAATACTTCATCATTATGAGGGAGGAAATTTGCATCCTTAGAAGATGTAGAGGGATAAGGATTTTGATATCCTAGTCCCTTAGTGTCTTCAATAGGAAGTTTCTCTAAAAGTTTGTGAATTTCATGCTCATTAGAACTAATGTCACATCCTTGTTTAGTTAATATTTTAAAGCCTTGGCCATAAGTCTCTTCTAGGTTGATGGGTGTGTTGGTCACTTTGTTGACATAAGATGGATAGGTATGCATTTGGTTAGCAGAGCTAGGTTCACTCATTGTTGGAAACTAAAATGCCAAAAATTTCAAGGGGTGGGATGGTAGGGGTTGTTGGTTGTTGCATGGATGGGTAAAAGGATGAATTGTTCTCAAGATTTTTAAGGAAATTGTTTATGAAATTTTTCATACTATCATCATCTTCTCCAATGATGTCAACTTCACGAGGAAACTCATTAGGAGTTGGTTGAGCATGATTAAGTTTTCTTGCATTAGGATCATTGTCAAAAAAACAAGTTGAAACATCAACTAGAGATGTTAAAGACTTACATAAGTTACCAATGCACATGTCCATTGTTTGAAATGCAAGGGGATTTTCAAATTTTTAGATTTATAACAAGGTAATTTTCTAATTACACTATGTGCAAAAACCTAAAAAATGATGTCTTGAAAATGCAATTTTGAAATCACAATGCATTAAATTTATCAAATGAAGCTAAATATGACCAATTTCACTTAACAAAAATTCTGTGAACTAAAACAAAAAACAAAAAACAAAATAAAATGCAGAAATAGGTGTTTTATGCCCAAAAAATAAAAAAAATGACCTTGATTAGGGACTCATTCATCCAGGGGTGAATGGGTCCTAGGTTAGGTTTTTTTAAAGTGATTTTGTAGATTTCTGAGATGATTCTAGTGGTTTTTAGAAACAGTAAGTTACAGTTTGGATTTTCTATGAAATTAAAGTTGAATGCAAATGCAAAATATGACAAAATGACAAACTAGGAGACCTAATTTGATGTGCAATCTTTTCTCAATTTTCAAATGCAAGTGAATGGTGATGCAATTCTATGTAAATGATTTGCAAAATGATAATTGTTTTTGCATTTTTTAGATTTAAAGAATGCAAAGATGCAATCCTAAAACCTCTAAATGAAATTCAAAGTTATTGCAAGCTAAACAACCCTAAACGAGATTCAATTCAATGCAATGAAATGAAAATGAATGCAAGATCTAAATCTAGGGTGAAATTGGACTCCAAAATCAAAAAATTATAATGATCAAAAGTTTGATTTACCAAAATGAAACAACAGAAAATGGGGAAGTTCACTGAAATGAACCGATGAACTAATTAGGGACCTATTTTCCTTTATCTCATTAGGAAATGTGATCCACACCATGAAAGGACTATCAACCTCGAGGTGAGTCAAGTCAAAGTGTGAATCTACTGATTTCCTTTTTTTTCAAGGACGGGGGTCCTGATTAAATAACACTTTGGGGAGAAAGATTAAAAATAACAAACTAACTCCAAAATGCAACCTATAACTTGAATTTGGAAGATTAATCTCAATACTGATGGAACCATAAATCAAAATGCGGATTTGATACCAGTCACCAAAAGTGTTTTTTCAAAGCTAACTGAGGACTCATTCACCTTATGGTGAATGGGTCCTGGCTAGGGCTCTATAAAAATGGCTTATGGGTTCTCTTCTCCCGTGTCTACACTCCCAAATCCCCAATTTTCATAGTCAAATAGCCAAAAATAAATCATGTAGGCAAGTTTATGTGAAATTGCAACAATGATGACAACAAATGAAACTTTGACAACTTCAATTTTTCTCTTCAAGAGATCTTCCACTTAAAATCAAACACTTGTATGAACCTTGGAATGTAGATCTACAACTTGCATGAAATGGCTTCAATGGATGTGGATCTTGATCTTGAAACTTGATTTGAAACAATGTCTTGAATGCTTGAATGGATCATGAACACTACATCAACATATTAGCTCAAATAACATGCATGATGCAAGAAGACTTTGACATGAAAATATGATCTTGATTGCTACAATAATTCTTCAATAAATCTACTCTTGAATTCCTTGAAATCCTCTTGAACTCTTATATTGCTTAGATCACACTTGCTCATAAAAGTTTGTTAGGTGAAACATATTGAAATGACCTTATATTTATAAGTATGTAACATTAATTTCTCGAAATTCAATAAACACAAGATAACATGTGAATATGAATTTGAAATCATTGAAATACCACCAAAAGCATAATAAAAATTTAGGTCCTAGGTCTAAGTGAGGACCCACCATTCACCCTTGTGCGAATGGGTCCTAGGTCACTCACCTAGGACACTCATTGTCCAATGATAAGTGTTATGGAATTAATGAATGTTGGGTTTTACTCTTCAAAAATTATAATTAATTAGTCTTGGATTTGAATTAAAGGGGACAATTAAGGTAAATTAACCTCAATTAATTAATAAAGCTCTAAATAAATGTGAAAGGGTAAAGGTACACTTTAAAACACCATATCAAGGTATAATTAAGTCCATTTTAATTAATAGGTCCCTAAAATCAATGTGAATATGTAAAATACATATTACAACATTAAATTAAGGCATAATTAAGTTCATTTTATTATTAATTATTCCCAAATTAAGTGTGAAAAAGGGATACTTTTTCTTACACTACAACATGTGAATAAGTCCCCCTTCTAGGAATTAACTAGGTACAAAAAATTTATTCACACCAACACCCCCCTTATGTGCAACTTAGGGAGTAGATTATTATACAAATATGTAAAGATGAGGATGGGTCTCGACTACTAGGCTATGTTAGGTACCCATGTATAATGCAATCTCTCACAGATGAAGAAAAGGAGAAAACCTAGTGGGACAAAACTCCTCTCTAAAAGAAAAAAATATAAACAATGCTGATGTATGGAGGACTCAATGATACCCCCCAAGGACTACATTGATCATGATTATACAATCAATGACCCCCCCCCATTAGAGGAAAAAGAGAGACAAGATATCCCCCCATAATGAAGAAGCTCCAATTTCAATGAAGAATTCCTAAAAAAATGATGATCTAATGCCTACAAGCAACATATCTTCCCTTAGGAAGAAACACATCCATAGGTTGATGAAGAAGCCACTCCATGTCCAAATTTTAGGAGGAAGTATGAAGTCTCAATATACATCTCTAAAAATTGGTTAGGAGTCTTCAAGCTTGAAGAAGTCACAACATAATCATGGCCAAAATCAACCAAGAAACATGACAAATCAAGGGAATGAGGAAAATCATGAATGTCAATCTCCAAAGACAAAGAATATGGGATAAAAATTGTGATAAAAATATCATCAAAGAGGAGAGAAACCCTCTCAAGTGTGTCCTCCAAATTTGCACTATGAGACCATTAACAAGTTAGAAATCCATGTCAAGTATTCATCCCACAAAGCAAGATCTAGAAAACTATGATCATCCTACTAAATAGAAGCACTGATAGTTGATGAAGCAGGAGGTGGAGGAGTAGGAATATTCGTACTGGTCTCTAAATACCAAGGTTTATATGACCAAGCTTCTCCTCACAAACATGATTCACACTTGATTAATGAGTGTGAATAACAATCAAATGAACTTTATCATCAACTAAAGAAAAAAGGGAAAAGGAATACAAACAAGATTAACAATCAACCATCCTAATAGTAATGATACCTCTAGTCTCCAAGTCCCTTATGTATACTCTACCATGAGTGAACTCAACTATTTTACCTTGTCCACTATAAGTAATTTAATAAATAGAAAGGAGATTTGATGACAAGGAAGGAACACAAAGTACATCATTAAAAGTTTCTTCTCCCATGTTAATAGAACCCTTCCCACATACCTTCATATATGTTTTTTTACCCATCAAAATATTAGGCGAATTGCAAG
This sequence comes from Sequoia sempervirens, assembly GCA_007258455.2. NCBI lineage: Eukaryota > Viridiplantae > Streptophyta > Pinopsida > Cupressales > Cupressaceae > Sequoia > Sequoia sempervirens. The sequence goes on from VDFB02088198.1 coordinate 25,934, forward strand.
GCTCAAAAGAAGAGAACATTCCCATAGATGATGTATGATAAGATACCCCTAATTCAAGAAGTCATCTTCTAGATTCAAGACTTGTCGAGGCCAAGAATTCTTGCCCTTTCATTTTTTCAAGTCTATTTGATACTCTTGTGTTCCCTAACTATGATGATGAAGCTGTTGTGGATTGAGATGTCAAAGAAGAAGAAGAAGAAGAAGAGACTGATGATGGAAGTAGAATGTTGCTCTTTTGAAGAAGGTGTGTTAGTTCATCAATCTTCTTATCATAACATCTATTCTCATCATGTCCTATCCTTTTAAAATATGCACATTTAAAATATTTTTTTTAGATGAGTCCTCTTTGGAAGAGGAAGTGGGCTCAAGAGTGTTATTTGAAGGTGATGCTTTGCCTTTATCATTAGAATTGGGGTCCTTATTTTTCTTCTTAAATTTTCCACATGAAGCCTTTTGATCTTTTGCAAGAAGAGCTTTAGATGCATTCTAGACTTTAATTGTAGCATAAATTGTAGAAACAAACATTGAATAATTATGACCTAGCTTAGCAAGAATAGAAAGAATCAACTATTCATCCTCTTTGGTGAGCCCATAATTACACAAATGTAGTCTAAGAGAATTGAGCTTAGATAATAAGTCTTAGATATTATCGAAATATGAAGGATCAAGACTCATAAGTTCATTCTCCAACTTAAATTTTCTTATATTATATGGCTTACCAAAGAGACTCTCTAAGGTAGTCCAAACATCATTAGGATGAGTAGAAGATGCAACACGATATCTAAGATATAGAGAAATGGAAAAAATAAGAGTATCAAGGGGTTCATCCCTTCTATCAAATCATTTTCTTTTTTTATGTAGCTCTTGTGGGTTTTGGATTTGTGACAAATATGATTCTTTGCAACTTTAATTTTAACAATAACACCCCATTTGTGATTTCCATGCATGATAGTTATATGGGGTTAGAAGTACAATTTTGGAAAATCCATGATAAAATTAGAAATTACAATAGAGCAGCAGCAAAATAACCCCTTTGTGCCAAAGAAATACCACTTTTTGTGTAAATTTATAACAAGTTATGCCAAAGTACCAATCTGGATTCAAAATGAAATATTAAAATTTTGGCAAAAGTAACTACAAAAATTGCATATACAAACCTGAAATTCCCCTCAATTCCTTCTTGATGCTGCAAGAATCAAGAAAAATGAAGTCTGAAGTGAAAAGTTATGAGTTTGAAGGTTGAAAACAAGATCTTACTTCAAGTTGGAAAAATAGGTTCAAACAAATAGAAAAATATAAAAAAATAACCTACACCATTGGAAATTACTTGGAACCATCTTTCCAACGATATCTCATTCATCAAAATTTGATTTCTAGATCAAAAGTTATGAATTTTTGAACAAAATGTTGAATTTAGCCTGTAGTGACGACCCTCCTAGCAAAATAAAGATTTTCCAAAACTTAATTTCATCTAAATTAGACAAGTTTTATATGAGAAAAGAGTTTTTGGGCCATCTAAATGCAATGGAAGCATCCATTTGGGCTATAAGTGCTCCAATAAAAAGATATTCACTAGATATAAGCTTCAAACCCTAGTTTGCAACTATATCATACAATGACCAAATTGAGTGAAATAAAAGCTAGATATGAATTTCTTGGACATTTTAAACTCAATAGTGAGATTAGATTTGTACCAACATGCTCCAAAATGAACCTGCAATACAAATCCACAAAGAGAGACCCCCAAATATGGTATTTCTATCAAGTTTTTTTGATTTGTAAATGTTCATGGGGATGAAACTAATAATTAAATTAAAATTATCCCTTAGGAAAAATAATAATGGGTCATACATTATGGGAAAGGGTAAATTCCATGGTTTGGAGATGACAAGGCTAGGGATAAAGACTAAAAACATGAAAAAGCACACATGAGGGCTAAACATTGATAAAATGGTGAAAAATGTGTAAGAAGGTATGCAAATAATGCTATCAAATTTCTCCTCTGCTTTAGTAAGATTAAAAATGGTTAAGGAGGATTTTTTCTAAGGAAAAAATAAAATGATAATAATCATAAAAATACATGGATACCAAAAAGAGAGATGTCAATCTTTGTTAGTGTGAACACACATTTAAACTAATTTAAATTATGAAATAAATATACAAAATGAAAGTTGAATTCCAATGTTCACCTCAGAATTGAGCACAATGAAAATTTGAAATAAAAAATAAGAAAATATTAACAAACTCCATTGTTCCAAGTGGATTTTTACAATGGGATTCAAAATATGGTTGCTGGAAATATTTGTAGCTTGTAACTATTGAAGAGGTTTTATTTCTTTACATATGATGTGCCAACTTATAAATTTTTTGTAGGGAGGGTGGATGACCAAGATTCAAGGATTAGATCTACAATGGAGATTCAATGAGAGCTGTTAAAGTTCCATCAAATTAGTAAATAACTCAACCTTTCATTAAAAAATGAAGCACACTGATGTTTAGTATAATTTTGATCATGACATGGTGAAGGATGGGAGGGTGTTGTTAGATAAAATTGATACTTTACCAAATGTTGTAGATGTTTTAAAAATTAGTGGTCACAAAGATGGTTAGATAGTTTTGTGAGTCTATAGGCCTCACAACCGTTAGTAGATAGTTCATAGTTGATGTAGTTTCCCTTTTAGTCTTACAAGGTATATGAAAAGTTAGATAATGTTAGGATAGGTACCATACACCTTGAAATTCCAAATTTCTAAGTTATTTAAGTTATTTTATATTTATTTATTGTATGCACATAATTGGGGCTTCTCAATTAGAGTGGCTCAATGTTTCTCTTGTGGTTTGAATTTGACAAGATGTAAGCATCACTCAATTCCATAGAAGTTGCTAAATGAAACTATAATCTTTAAGGTGCATATGATTTTTTATAGAAGGAGTATGATGAGAGAGATTTAAATGTGAATTAGGAGAAAATCAAGGAGCATCTTTCTAAAAGGGAATATGCAACCAAATGGAGCACCCAAGTTGGAAATGACAATTTCTATTTGACCATTAGTTAAAATACCATTATTTTTGGAATTGGATTTTTTCAATGGATCTAGCATCTAATATAGCCCATAGTTTATAACACATGGACTTAGACACTACTTATGATTTGTGGTTTTAGTCTTGGCTATATATTAAGTGGGTAGGATGGAGGTATTATGATATATTATTGCAAGTGTTGTTGTTATACTAGAACATCTCTATACTTATATATTGGCATGGTCTCTTTTAAAGTCTTGAACTTGAATGTATCAGAAACAAGCTTAATAATAATACAACGTTCATTAGTGGCAAGATTTTCCCAAAAGTATTTTTATAGAGCATATAGTGTGTCATGTATTGCATATGTTTTCTTTTTTTATTTTTTGTTTAAAACTATATAATTTTCTTTATTACACTACTTTCCTTATAGATTAATGTGGAATTATCTAGCCTCCCTTTCACCCTATAACTAGAGTAAGTTGACAATTATATATATATATATATATATAATGGTTAAAATGATTCCATCATGGATCCTACATTGTATAATAATTATAATTAAAGTGATTCCTTCTTGGGTTCTACATTATGTGATGGTTGAAGTGATTTATTTATGGATCCTACACCATAGAATGGTTAAAGTGATTACTTCATGGGTTCTACACGATACAATAGTTAAAGTGATTCCTTTATGGGTCCTATACCATACAATGTTTAAAGTTATTAATTCATGAATCTTACACTAAAATTATTAAAATAGATAATATGAATCCATTACATAGGTCATACAAAATATTTTATATGAATTCATTGGGGACAACTTAGTTACATCCTCGTGTCTTCATTCTCACACACAAATTCATGCTCAACATAAAGTTACCCTATACAATTCTTTCATTTCATGCTTAGTTATATGCTTGTTGATGATCTTTTTCATATTATGGATGAATTGTTAGAGATGATATTGATGAATTTGTGTATGTGGGATTAAAAATACCACTCTAGAAATAACACCAAAAAAAACATAGGTGTTGTCTCACCATATACACATTTTGAATATGTGTGCTTATTTCAATTATTGTATTCATTAATTTAGAAATAATGATTAATATATTCACATCCATGCCAAATTGGGGAAAATTTGTAGGAGGAAAATACACACCTTTCCCTTTCCCCACTCTTTTTACACTCAATAGGCATTGTTATAAATGTAATATGTTGTTTCTCAATTTGGATTATTTAACACACAAGTTGACCAAATCCTAAAATAAATATATCTTCAACCTCCACCAATCCAAAGCGATCTAGACCCTTTTATTTAACTCTCAATCTTTTAACTTGCAATACACCTTGGGTACATTCCTATCCCCTAGATATGAAGCCACCCATAAACTTGTCCTTCTATTCAAATTCTTTTCCAAATTATCCCAAGCCCATTCTTTTTCCTAATTTGATTATTTCCCATAGGATTTCCCACCAAATGTTTCAAATTGAGCAACTAGGATATCATATTTAAGGATAAACCCTAAGACACTAGTACTCATCAAATTAGATCATATAATCTAATAAAAATGATTTATATAATTGGAGAGCACTACAAGCATCTTACATCATAGATTCCCCACTTGTAATCATCTAGGTCTTCTGCTTATTATTTCTTGTGTCTTTAAACTTGTACGATTGGCAATAGGGCATGATTGACATCAAGAAAGTGCATACAATTTCCATTGATCAATAATAGGTGCCTCAAGGTTCTTCTTAGCACCAAGGACCCCACAAAAATATATATTTATAGGTTCCCAAGTCATAGATGTTTGTAAGGTCAAAGGATATAAATCTCAACTATGATGATATAATTATGTGAAATAGAGGATAATTTTGTACCACAACCCCATATTGACACAAGATAAAGTTGTAGTGGAGGTAGATGATAAAATTACAATATGGATAGAATACCAAAAGATTAAATTTGATTGTTGAGCATCAACTACAACATGTACTACATATCAATTACTACAATGTGTTAACTATAGACATTTGGAGTGGGAGAGTGGGGTTGATAAGTGATATATCTTATTGGAAGTATCATAGAATGCATTATTGATTGAACACTATAGTCTCTATAGTATTTACTCAAGTAGGAACATAAGAAATACACAATAAAATGAAAAAAATATGGCTACAAAGAAAGGTGGTGCATGCCCTAGTAAAAGGAGTACCCCAAGAAGAGGATTTGACTAGCTATTGAAGAACAAGGAGGATCAAACACAACCAAGTAAACTAGGATAGATCATGATCCTTTTTCTAGAAGAAAATCATGACCAAGAAATTAAAAAGAGGTGAAGCTATAAAATGAGTAAGAGCCTTTAGTTGAGAGGAAGGAAAATATAGATGTTGAGATATATAAATAGTAAATAATGTATGACCATGTAGGCCATAGCTATGAGTAGTTGAAATAATTAGTTTAATACTTACTAGGATTAGGCATTGTACCACCTTGCAAAGTCCTAGGAACAATTGTAAATATTTAATATTTTCTATGTTGTAATTTGTTGGCCCCTCTTAAAATAGAGCACCACATGTAGAGGGAATCTCAATATTTGATGCAAGACATACTCTAACATGTGTCACATGTGTTATGATGGGTGTAAGAGAGCATTGGATACATGGGAGATACCAAGTTGAATTTATAAGAGAACCTCATACTAACTATTTAGAGTAGAGTAAGATCATCTTGGAAGAGTTATATCTTCCAAAATGGAGTACCTAGTTTGACTAGTTGATGAGTCAAATGTGAAGTTACACTTGCATGCATGAAAGGTGGAAATTGGCTTGGTACAATTAGCTTAACCATGAGTTGATGCCCCCTTTGGGAGCCCATATTTTAGATGAAACCACAAGTGGTTTCTAGAATGTAAAACCTCTATATATTTGGACCTTAGCATAATGGGTTTACATAATTTATATGGTATTGTAGGTATTGTAGATCTATTTTCTATTTTAGGTTAGCTATCAACATGTTGTTGGAGTGTTGGCATATGGACTACATCACTCGTGGATTTTTTCTCATTGCATTATAAGATTTGTTTGAAGCAATACATTGAAATTTACATTTGAGGTTGGGTTATTTACCTGAAACAGTTCTTCCTAGGAAATACTATTGCCATGTACCTTTTTTTCTTTTGTTCTTCATTTTAGTTTTATCAAGTCCAATTTCTAATTTTGATCAACACGACATGATATTTAATTTATGTTCCTAATTGAAAAATAAACAAGTTATAGTCAACAATAAGTGAATGCAAATATTGATATGAATACAATTGAATATGTTCTATACCAACTTATTTGAATTGTGTGATTGATATCAAGTACTATGACAACTATGGAAATTATCAAAAATGTCTTAAGCATAGTTAAACTTGCACAAATGACTACTATAAACACTCAATCCTTTCACATTGCAATGCTATAATTCCATTTCCTAACGAACGTGATCTAATAAGGGTCCCAAATAAGTATTGCACGTTTTGGGTGAACTCTTAGATCTCTCCTAAATCTAAATGATAGGATAGCATAGCATTCACCACCTATCTAACATAGTCATCGGTGTGCACAAGATAAAATAATGATTGTATATTTACTTGTATCATATAAAGACTTTTAACATAACAATAAACAATTAAACTAAACACCATTAATCTTCTCAATTATTTAGACTTCTAATCATAAAATCTAATTAATTGATTAACACTCATATACTATAAATCTTCTTTATCTTTATGTAATAATTTGTCAATTTTAACCTCATAATCAACTTGAAAATAAGTCAATCTTACCAACCCCATCCACACATGATATAACACCATTAAAACAAAGTTGGAAGAAAATAGCCCCTCTTTGAGATATTTAAAAAAGAAAAAGCAGCTAACTTTCCCTTTGTCACAAGCGAAAATCTCCATATAAATCTCTCTTTATTCTATGTTGGAAACCGTAGAACTTATCTAGATGACGTGTTAAGCAAATGGGATTTCACATATGAGCTGTCTGTTTTTATAGTTATTGATTTTGTAGGATTCAACGCCCAAAGTGGGGTCCTCTTACATGTGAAAGATGAATAAGCTTTCATTTAGTGTTTGCCACTCAAGGTATTGCCCAATGTTGAAGTATTCCAAAGACCACCATGTTCTATGTTCTTTCTAGTGTGTCACTGAAAGCATGGACAAAGGGCATAAAAGCAATTCCTTATGACTATCTTTTTGGGATCGTATGCTTTAGATTTTGCTTGCCTCAATTGAGTAAACTTATTTGGTTATCAAACCCAATTCATTTGGTTATTTAACTAAGTGTCTCTTGCCTTGGTTTATACAATTTAGACACTAAGATAAGGTTTAGGTATAGGCACATGTAGAGACAAAATAATGGGAAACTTGCTTTTACAAATTCTAGATGAATTTAATAAAGTTTAGATGAGATATTTAATGAAGTAGATTTATAGATTATTATGGAATAATTTCTAGCTTATTTAGAAAAGGGACGGATAAAATAGGATTATTGTGTGAAATTTTATACATTAAGTTAAAAAATATATTAAAATATTATTAACACTTTTATTTAAAGGAGGTTTAAGGATTACGTCGATAGAAAAAGCTATGTATGTTAATATGTTAGAGAGTATGTGTTTGTGCATGGATGAGCTGCAAATTTTAGTTGTATGTAGTTGGATTAAACAATTAATAATAAGTGTTAAATAATGGAATGAAACAGACTTAGACAAATCTAGATTTTTTCCTCAAAGAAGTTAACTATTATTTGATTGTGAAATATTTGCATACAGATTTAAAACATAAAGCAATGCAAATGAAAAAAGAAAGTTACCATCAAATTGACAAAAAATACTACAAATGAAAATAGAATGTTCCCATCCAGTTGTCAAATCAATATGTATCTAGATTTGATGTGATAAGTGAGATTGGAGGAGGCTTTTACTTGTCATATATTTTTGAGGTTTGTTCATTTAAATGACTTTACGCAAAAAAATAGAAATAATTATATAAAATTAAAAATAGTTTAATCCTTATTCAAATTATCTAAAATTTCAACAAGCTCACCAATAAAACACAAATATTGTATTATCTTAAAAAAATCAAATTGAATTTTTTTTATAGTTTAATCCTTAAATTCACCTATCTAAAAACATAAATTATTTGTAGAAGTCAAATAAAATTTCAACATGCTCACCAATAAAACACAAATATTGTAGAAAAATAGTGAAAATTTGTGTTATGTTATTTATATAGATATCCTATATATATTAAAAAATGTAAAATTAGAAAATATTGATAATTAGAAATAAACATAAAAATTTGTTAACAAGAATTTCTAAATTCATATAGAAAATAAATCTTGTTAAAATATTCAAAAAGTTAAAAAACAATTATATTCTATTTTGAAAAGATTTTGTATTAATATATATTTTTATAATAAATATTATAAATCATATATATTAATGTAAAGTAATGATAACTATTAGTAAATATGTAAAAATCTTAAATTTATTGTTAAAAATATTTTTTAAGATTAGAAATAACTATATTTAATCTTGAAAAGATTATATTTTGAACTTTTAAATTAATAAATATTATAAATCATATATATTAATATAAAGTGAAATTAGAAAGAATTATTCAATAATAATTTATATTTTTATCATAAACAATATATATATGGTCATATTTATGTTATATAAAAATATAGCAAGTCAAATAATTTCTAATAATTTTTAGGTTGTAATGTCCAAAATGTAGACCATCAAATATTTTTGAATTAGTAGGTGATAACTTAAACTTGTTTTTTTGACAACTAAATAGTGGTTTGTAGGAGACTTGTTTCAACCTCAAATCTCACACTATATGTAGCCTATCGGCTAATTAATTTAAAAATAATAATATAATAATTTATTAGGGTTTTTAAGTTTTTCTTGTGTTTATGTCGTATTATTTTTGAAAGTAGGTGTTTGGTATTTTTTCTTGTGTCTATGTCACATTGTTTTTGAAAGTAGGTATTTAGTATTTTTTCTTGTATCTATTGTAGTACTTTCTTAGTTATCATGTTTACAAGTAATTTTTATACCTTTTAAGTAAGCCCAACTTTTATTTCTTCATAGTTATTGTTACTAGAGTTGAAGGTTCATTGATAATAAACAATGACACCCTTGCTCAAGTAATTTTGAGTGTTTGTTCCCAAGCTGTTTCATGAGGTATGTGCCTTGAAACACCTCCAAATTTTGTTCTTCTAGTTTTTTGAATTTGATAAGCATGCCGCTAGTTAGAAAATTTTACTTTGATAGGGTATTTTGCAGGGTAGGGTTTCCATTGACATCATGCTCAAGGATTGGGTCACTAGGGTTTGGCTCCTAAATGGGATCTACCTAGACAATATGCAAAAACTTACAAGGTTTTTGCTCTCTTTCATTTTGTTGAATTCAACCATGCTAAGGCTATTCTTGGTTGCAATCCTCATTTTTGGTGCTCAAATCTTAATTTGAGACTTTGTTGTCTCTAATGAAAATTCCCTTTAGGTTGCAATTTGGGTTGAATTCCCTAGTTTACCTTTGCCATGTTGGAACTTCTTTAGTTAGTTTGCCTCTTCTTTAGGCACTGTGGTTTGTGTTGAAACTAAATGATTCTATTTGACTCATCCTCAATAGCAAGTCTGTGTTGAGGTGGATTTATCTAAGGACCTTAAAGAAACTATTGATATTCAGATTGGTCAAATGAGATATGCTCAATGGTACTAAATTTGAACTTATACCAAATAATTTTCTATTGGTGTCAATCCTCTAAAAATAATATTTGAGAATTTACTTTGGTTTCTCCTCATCCAAAAACCTTTGATGAAGCCTATTTCTGGGTTGACACCTCCTACAAAAAAGACAAAGGTTTCTCTATAGTTGTCAGTCATAAAGCCAAGAGATTTGGACATAGTAGTTCTCACCCCAAGCCTTCTTCTAGTTTTGTGGCTTAGGGTAATAAGATAGTTTCATAACCTTCTAAACTAGAGAAATATATTCTTCCCCACCATGGCGATACCTTTGGTGAGCAAAAATATGTTTGTGATTTGCTAGGAGCATCTTCATTGTCTCAAAAAGAAAAACACTTCTACTCGACATGCTTCCTCTCGTCTAGTTGTGCAACAAAGATCTCATAGACCACTAGGGGTTTTGGAAGAGGGAGATTTTCGTTCAAGGAAATGGTAGCTAATCCAAGTTAAATTTTATATAGGAATTTTTGATTCAAGTGAGGCTATTCTTCAAAGTAATTACTTTTCTCTTGATGAGATGGATAATGGGGAAATTACTCTTGATACTTATTTATGAATTGTACATCATGGAATGTTCAAGTTTTAAACAACCTCCCAAGGAATTACTTTATTTGTGATTATTGGCTCCAATTTCTAGGTCTAGATATTCTTTGTATAAAAGAGGCTTTTTTTACGCTCTTTCTTTCTTTAGCTTGTGGTGTTAATTTCCCTTCTAGTCAAATTTGTGTAACAACCATGGAGTAGGTTAGGGTAGCATTGTCACCTTTATCTCCCCCAGATGGCATAAAAACTTAGTTAACCAATGATGTGACCCAACCATCCTAGCAATATGGGCTATTTTCAACATTAATAATCATTCATTTGGAGGTATTAATTTTTATGCTTTGAATGATGTTGTTGAGAGACCTATCCTTTGGATATGGACTGCCATGTCAATGCCTACTACCACGTGGATTATGTGTGGGGACTTTAATATGATAGAGATGACGTATGATAAATGTGGGGATTTGCTTGTGTTGGAAAACTCATAAAAGAGAGGTCTAGGGTATTTCATGTGTAATAAATTAGGGATTTTTTATCCCAATCTTGGTCACCACCAAGATCATATGATGTGGTACAATTGGAGTAATCTTAGAGTTAGGCTGATAGAGTACTTGAAACCTACATCATGCCATGTTATTAGTTTAATATTTTTTCTTTTACCAATTGTTATTTCTTAGTAGGGGATCCCTTGATGGACATTGTCCTTTCTAACCACTTTCCAATTTTATTTTTTATTGAGTGGAAAGTTACCAAGCCCAAAGATTTGAGGAATCAATTTTTTCTCAACATGTTAACACTCAATCACAAATCCGCGTCAGCACACATTCAACATGTTTAGTATTTGGAACCACATCCCATGCATGGGACTAGTTGGTTAGCATATTAGAATGATTCCATAACCTATACTTCCTATTTCCTTGGCATTTATGGGCATTGGTTGGTGCACTTTAATTTCCACTCCTACGAGGCTGGCACATCGGAGCTCTACCAAGCCACTACCACTTTGGAAGTGTAACCATTTTATAGCCACTTATCTTTAAGTGACTCAACTTCACCACTAGAAACAAGTTGTGGATGCTCAAACAATAAGGAGAGCTCAAGTCAACCTCAACTAAACTAGATCAAGATAGGAGAAAGGTCACTTAAGAATTTTTTTAGGCCTTATATGTTTGTCATAATTATCAACCCATTAAGAAAATCAAGGAAGGGTAACAAGTTATCAAGAAGCTTCTTATTATTTTATAAGAATTCTTTCATGACTATGAACACGTCTTTTCTACTCAAAAGTATACTCTAGCTTGATTAGCTACATTACAAAAATTCCTTAAGGTGGTTACTTACTTGATCTCCAAATCATAGCATATTCTTCTCACCTAAGATGATCTAAGGTAGACTATTTTTTTTTTATGTCCAACAACAAGGCCCCCTAGTCTAGATAGACTCCTTATGAATTTTATAAAAAAAATTTGGATATTGTGGAAAAAGACCTTCACAAGATTTATCTTGAAGCATTTAATTTAAATATTTTAGGAAATTTAATTAACAAGGAAACATTACATTCATACCTAAAGTTAGATATTTGGAAGAAATTTATAATTAGAGGCCTATCGCTTTATTGAATGTTTTTTTCTAAAATTAGTTGCTAGGCTTTATATCTTAATCTTAGGCCTTGCTTCCTCAATTGATTCACCCTCAATAGTGTACTGTATTTTTTATTAATATTGTATTTTCCAAAGCCTATGACTGTATTGAATGTCTATTTATCCTTCTAATGCTCTATGCTCTTGGATTTGGCCTTCAGTTCATCTAGTCTATGATTATGATATTTCTTGATGCCTCAACATGCATTATTATTAATGACAAGCAATCTCAACCTTTTAGGCTCTTCCATTCTATTTTCAAGGTTTTCCTCTTTCTTTGACTCTCTATGTATTTGCACTACTAAAGGTTTTGGATATCTTTTAGCCAATATAGTTCCTCACTCCCTAGTCAAGGGGATTTTACATTCCCAACTCTCCCAACTAGTTGTTCAATGGTCAATTTATCAATGATTCTCTTCTTACTCTTTTTCACGATGAGAATAATATCAAGCAATCTCTTCATTGTTTGGATATTTTTTTGTCTTGATTTTGGCTTGAGATTTTAGTAGAAGAAGACCCAATTATATAGGTAATATTTTCTTCCCAATCTAGTCTAGTTAGATAATTTTTGTTTGAAACTGATTGAGTATGGGGAGGTTTTCTTTCCTTGTCATTCCCTTTTCTTTTCAATATTTTCTTTCTACTCTTTGTAGGTTTTATTGCAAGGATTGATAGAAATTTCAACTATTGGATTACCAAGCCTCTTTCCTTGGCTAGTAAGTTCCAAATTTGTTCTAAGATCTTGGTTGGAACCCATTTTAATTATTCTTTCTAATGGGTGCCCTCAAAATATTCTTATTTAAAAATTGAAAATCTTCTCTAAGGTTTTCTGTAGGCCTAAAATGAGGGTCACCATAGTTTTCACTAGGTATCTCGAGAATTTCATTTCCTCCCTCAAGATTATTGGGGGTTAAGCTTTGTTTCAATATTTCAACAAGAAATCACCTTGTGTGCCATCTAGATTATCAAATCCTTATAAGGAAATGAAGCCTAGAAAATCCTCATTAGGAATTGCATTAGGTTTGGTGTGCTTTCTAATAGAACAACCTAGAAAGGGATTGAATTTGGCACTCTTCTCACCATGAGAGAGATCATTCAAATTCAAGTAACTTTAGTTATTGAAGAATTTGGAAATCTTGGGAGGTTGCTAAACCTTAGATTTTATGAGAAAAAGTGTCTTTTGTACTAGCCTCTCTATTAACCAACAAAATAGTTGTGGTCTCTAATTATTTTGTCTAAAGATCATCCTCTATCCAAGATGCCATGTATTCATTCCTTGAATTTTTTTAAAAGAAGGCATCTAAGGGTTAAATTTTATTCATCAAGCTACCAAGAATACTATCTCTTTGATGAAGTTTAAAATGAAATTCAAGCTTTTTAACCAAGACAAGGAGAATTTTTAATCTATTGTTGATTCTATCCCTTCACAAATGCTTCATAAAGTATGAGATATTTTAAGCCATGGTGGAAGGATTAAAAATGTTATCTAGATACACCCTTTCACAACTACAATCCTTATAAAGAATATGTGTATATTTCACCTCATCTTCCTATGGTAGATTAATTTAATCGTCATTGGATCCTTCAGTCCTCTATTGGTTCATGACATCATCATTTCCAATGTGTTTGGTTAGCTATTATCAAACCTAAGTCGGTGTACCTTATTCTACAGTTCACATATTGGTATGGGAAAGGAGGATGCTATCAAAGGTTATCCAGTTTGAATTTACACCTACTAATTGTATTATCTTGAAAGTTTCTAAAAAAAATCAATAAATTTATTTTATTTATATTTTATAATAATTGCATTCCTTTAGAAAATGCCTTTGAGGCATTATTTTAAACAATTTAGATTCCTTATATTTGCTTCCACATTTTGCAAGAACATTTACTAGGGAATTTGTAACGACATTTGACAAAATTTATCTATCCTTTATGCTTTGATGGGTGTCCATACGCTATTCCAAAGATTCTATTTTTTCATTATAAAGGATGATATTGGCCTATGTTGTGGAATTTGGCTTTATATAGTTGATACAATATGTTGAAAAATATTATGTAATTTGGATATACACATTGCAATTGTACTTGCTTGGAATTTTCTAAAAACTTATCAATAAATCTATTTTATGTATTTCTTGTACTAAATAAATTATATAAGATGAAATCTTGTTGAGGCAACATATAATAAAATTCACATACCTTGCCATTAAGTTTACAAGAATCACATACCAAGTTATATATTTCAAACCCTTGGGCATCATAATCAAAGCATAACAAAAACTATAGAAACCATCACTATCATATGATCATAAATATCACTTTGGCATATGCATAGAAATCATATACTTAGATTTATTAAAATAGTGATATGTTTTAATGGAGTCAAATAATAAGGTAAGAACAAATAAAGTAATTTGAAAGAAGGTTTTCAAGAGTTTGTTATTGTGATAGTCATACTAGATGGGTATTATGCCATTTCAGAGCTTTTAAGTCATGAGTTCTCCATGAAAAAGAGATTGGAAGTTGTATTAGGATGTGTGAAGGGATAATGAACATATAAAAGGGAAAATAAAGCAAATATGACCATTGTACAACCGTAAAAGGGTTGTTATAATAGTCCTAAATATGATAGTTGTAGGTGTCTTAATCCTTCCAAGGTGCCAAAAAAGTCTCTTGAGAGACTTGAGAGGAAAACATTGCCAAATTTTTATAAAGTATTTATTAGAGTTTGTAAGACCTAAGAATATTTTTCTAGACCTACATGTGGATTTTGAGCCCTCCATAGTAGCCTCTCTCAAATTTTATCAATTCAAAACTGTTTGACCATGTAAATAATGAATGCATTCTTGCAAAACTCCTCATTTTAGAATAGTTTAAATGTATTGAAAACCATATTTTTTTCATCTATTTGAGGGGTAGGTGAATGAACCAAAGTTATGTTCCCCTATGACAAGAATGTAGAATAAAGTTGGACTATATCTCGTATCATTTAAATTTACACTAAATGATATGGGATATAACAAGAACTATAAAATTATATTTACATTATTGGCTCATACCTATGTCAAAGGCGTTGGAGACAAAAACTGTTGTATTAATTCCTGCCTCCATAATGCCATAGATATCACAAAGAGTCTAAATTAATTTCATCAAATAAAAATAAAATAATGTTATTTGAATAAAATCAAAATCTACCTAACATTATTTACACACATAATGATCAAAAATAGTAAAACTCACCTCAATAAAGTTGAAATAGGACCACAACCACCACTGGGTCTTGATGTTGAAGGTCCAAATACATCCTATTTATGTGATTTTTAAGATTAACATTGATATATGGCAAAAAATAATTACATGTAGTATATTTACTATTTTGTTACAATATATATATGTGAACTCAACATGACTACATAATTAGGAGTTGAAGGGCCAATATATGTAGAATGAATACATTGACCCTAATTTACATTACATTTAATTATGATTCATAATAGGTTAATATAGTTAATATTAGATTTTAAAAGGAAATATATAACCTTATTAAAATTTATTTTGTTGATCAATGTTGAAGGTGTTATTGAGCAACTCATTTGTCAAAGCCATATTATCTAACATGGATGTATCCTACTCTTTATCCTATGTCACATACTCTTGAACCCATGGAGCATCTTATACAATGTATGTGTCTTGAGCATCCTTAGACCCATAATCATAGATAGATTCACAACCATAAAAAATATGTAGTGATCATTGATGCTTACAAGTCTCACCCCCATCAACCTATGAAAGAGGCCTACTATTTTGTATTAATATTTGTGTGAGAGAACCAATAGGATTATCCTTCATAATAGAAGGGATTGCCACATGTTGAATTTCTAGCTTGGCTAGGGGTCTTAGTGGCTAGTTTTAGGCATGACATGGCCCCTCCCTATCCTATGCAAATATTGTGCCTCTACCCTAGAAATCACAAATATCAATGTAATTTAGAATCTAATTAAGGTTGAACAAAAATTATAGTTTCCTTAGAAAACATTGTGGTACATCATTACTGTTGTATGGGGAATGGTAAAAATCATCTACCACCTATCCCAATAATTATTCATTATTCCTTGGTGTTGGCACCAATGATTAGGGAACCATTTGCAACTTTTGTGCATGCATTCATTAATTTTTGGATAAAAAATAGTGCACACAAATAAAAATTTCAAAATTTCCTTCTTTTTCACTTGCTTATATGATAATTTTGTAGAATAAAATTATTAGGCATTCTCCATATGATTTGACCATATGTTTATTTAGGGTCACTAACAAAATCTATGTAAGAAATAAGGGACTCCAAGGATGTGGCAAGGATACTTCAATGCGAACTCCGTATGAGGATTTTTTAATGTTTTAACTAATTTTTTGAGGTTTTTTTATTTCTTTGAATTTTCCCTAAAATAATTTCTTGCATGCTGTGAGGAGTGGATGGATTTTGAAGAGAGTTAGGTTGTTCCTAATCTTCAGTAAGGTTTCCCTAATGCACATGATTTGGTGAATTGGGGTTAGGGGTTGTTTAAATAGTTTTAATTCCTAAATTTCTTAAAAAATCTTAAATAATTGAAAATAAATTTGATTTTAATTTAAACTACTTAAAATATAAAAAATCACCTCCTCGAGCTCATGAATATTGTGACAGCATGGTGTTGGGTTGAATTCACTCCAATATCTTGAAATCATGTGTGTTATTCCTCTAGTACATTTGGCATTGGAGACAAATGGGCTCAACATTTTATTTTTATAAAAAAATGTGAGCACATTATAATGCTCTCACATTTTTCCTTTGATGTACCAAAAATTTGTTGTAACTACTTTTTGGTCCCCCATCTTTGTGCACTTTATTTTTTACATTCTACACACCACATGGCTCTTACTTTATAATATATTTCATATTCCTCTATTACTAAATCTTTGCAATTATTCCTCTATAGCCAAGGATTTTCTTTCATTTCCTTATATCCCCTCATATTGGCACATATTTTATCTTCATCATCGTAATCTTATTCATATTTACAATACATACACACTGTCTTCCTAGCTAGCCTCTAGGGTTTCTTCTTGCATAGGTACTTATATCATTGTGTTGCAAACAAGATTGATGGGTCTTATCAAACTACCCAATCTTGTAGCCTTTACATATCATCCAACCCACATCAACACATATATTGCAAAATTTTTTGAAACATATTTTTATTAAAAGTTTCATATGCATATTCATAGAAAAACAAATTTCAAGAAAAAATACACAGTGAGGATTCCAACAAGAAACAAAATTAAATTTTTTTACAAAGTTTTCTAGACACCTTATGCTTGCAAGTCTTCAAATCCTCATTCCTTCACAATCTCTTCTCCTTCACTTTATCTTTTTAAATATTATTTTTCTCATCATTATACAACTTTCATAGCGGCCTTGAACATCTACAAAACACTTGCAAATTCCTCTTTCTCTTCTTCTATCCTTCTCCTCCTGGTATGCTGATTTCCTACTTTTTTAAGGCAATCTTCTATAGCTACTTGCAAGTTCCTTCTCCAACCCTTCTACTATTGATTTTTACTTCTTAAAATAATCAAATGTTGTATTTCATACAAGTTAATACCCTTATCAAAAGATGCACCAAAAGAGTCACTAAGAGAGGCACCCAAATATTCTCTTTCATTTCCATCCAATTGTCTTTTTAAATTCTTTTATATATGCTTACAATTCATCATTAAATGCTTCTAAATATGGCACACAAGATTGCTGCACCATATTCCACAACTTTCTACTACAGATTCCTAATAAAAGAACAAAATCATGAACTAAGTCGTTCTCATTCACATCAAATTGAAAAATAAAGAGTCATTGATTATTTTTCAAACATCACTAACTTTTCCCTCCATTCTAGGCATGCAAATTGAAAGGATGGAATGCTAGATGTATCTTTCCTTATGAACACTTCTCTAGGTATCCACATTGAGAAAATTAATTAATTTTAATTTATAATATGTCAATGGATCCCTTCAACCCTTGAAACTTTGAAATTGTGCAATATAATAATTTTAAAATCACATTAAACACCTTGTTTACCTTTGATTTTTGAAATGGAAGCCAAGTCTTGATAAAATAAATATTTTATCCTTAAACACTCCACAAGATTCTCTTGAAGCTCCAACCTACACCAAAAATGCAAAAGTTTAACATGAAAAAAAAATATTTTGTTGGTGATGCATGATTACTCTTGAGCTCGAATGCTCCTACATCACATTGTTACACCTATGATTTAGGATTCCATACACTAGATATTTACCAATATGTTCATGTTGGAACATGTATGGTAGGGTCTAACTTAGGCAACCTTCAAACCCTTGAAACTATATTTTCCATCATCCTAATTTTGGACAAGTTATTCTTTGATTTTGGAGTAATTTTAGGATGTTTTGAACACCATCAAAAAGATAAAGTTATGTTGATTAATCTCTAAAATTTATATAGGCACATGTGTCAAGGAATGTGTCAAGGAATAAAGTGTCTACAAAAGGTTAGTAGTGCCCTATAAAACACTAGCTCTAGTGCCCCTATCAAATACTAACACCCAACGAAGCTCATTAGTGCCCTTGTTGGACACTAGTAGCCAAAGAGAACCATCACTCAAAGAGGGTCACTAGCACCCCTATTGGACACAAATATACTTATGAGGTTACTAGCATCATTTTTTTTTTTTAGATTATTATACATATCTAGAAGCTCCTCTTATCATATTTTTAGCCTGCCACAACTAGTTATAGATATTTACGATCATTAATACACACCTTCTAACCACATTCTCTTTCTTTCTTTTATATATTTGATTTAATTCCCAACTCTTAGTGTTTGTTGTATATAACATAGATCCAAAATTATTTATTTTACTATTATATTGAAAAACGAATTTAGATTTGGTTGAAGTATGGTAAAAACATTTAAAATTAAAGTAAATCATATTGAAATTAAGATTAGGTTTGGTTTATCTTTCACTTCACATCTTCAAACCCACATTTCACATTTTAACATCAACCCTTTTTTCTTACAATTATTTATCACAACAAAAATTAATTTTTGAAACAAAGTAAAATCTTCTAACATAACCATAAATCAATCCCAAAAATATAAATTACTTTTAACACATTTTACATCACTACAAGCTAAACCCATGTGAACATCTACTCCTAAAAAGAAAAAATAATAAAATCAAAGGGGCTAACCTATATACCAATTTTAGAAGGATGAAACCAATAAAATAATAAATACCCTTGCCTATTCTAGCCACCTATCTCTTTCTTCCTTTCCATGAATTTTTATCCTTCCAATCTAGAAATGCTAATAAAATTGTTTTTTTCCTCTTAAAATTGCCTTAAAACAATTGGTTTAAGTGTGATTCTAGTACTTTTAAACTTTCATGCATAAATTTTAAATATGGCATTACCATTCATGACCCATGCAACTTCTAAATCCTTAAAAAATAAATACAACATACCCTTTCTCCACCCTAATCCTTCTTTCATCCTCAAGCATAAAATTTGTTATTACAATCAACAATAAAGTTTTTGATGTGAAATTCCTTAATGTTGTGCTCATATGGGCTTTAATTTCTTTTATATATGTGTATATATATGCATGTGTGTAAGATATGTATATAGGTAGATATGTATACATAAATGTATGTACATAATATCTACATGTACATTTAGATATATACTTAACTTGATATGAGTATATGCATATGCTTGTGTGTGCATACACACATACACATGCACATACATACATATATACATATGTGAGTTTTTGTTTGAAAAAAATGAAGGATTTGTAAGGGATGTCTATTTGCATAATATATATTTTCTATCAATTCCCCATATGGCCACAAAGATAAACTAAAGATAAATTATTTATATTACGATAGTGAATTCACAACTTTTTATGTCACTGTGACCAACTTGATGATTGACTTGGCCTTCATAACAAGACAAATTCTTTCAAAATGGTATCATCTAATAGTTATGTATAGTGCCTAATGTTATTATAATCATGATAACAACACATAATATAAATATATATATACTATGGTCAATATTATAATACAACACACAACACTTACATGATGAAGGATACGAGAATCCACAATGAGTGGTGTTGCTATAGATATTGCTAGTCTCACAAAATTATACCAGGTCAAAGTACACTTCATCAACCACACAAAAATGTCTCACTAAATAAATATGTGTCATATATGACTAAACCTACTTATACAATAAAAAACTAAAAATTTACACCTTAAAAAAATTAATAACACTTAATAACACAAAATAATTAAACACAAACATACAATCCTAAAACAAATATAATTAAATTTTAAACACAAAAATAAACAACATAACTAACACCTAATAATTTCCTAAAAAAATTGGTTGCCTATAAATCCCCAATCTTCTCACTTGCCTCCCCATAATACCCCTTTTCCTTTTAAATTAATATCACTGTAAGTCAAGAAAAAACCAAAAAATAAAAAACAAATCCTTATCATAGCATGCACATATAATGTTTAAAAACTATGAAAACTCATTTATCTCTTGACCAAAAATAGGGTAGCACCCAACTAATTAATAATATCACCCATCTATTTTAAAAACTCCATATTAGCTTATAGAATATTTGTAAAATTGGCAGCCTGAAAACTATTATATCTTAAATGTCAAATCCATAATCATGCTCTCTTAAATGTCAATTCCATAATCATGCTCTAAATAATTAAACACACGTGGTTCCCACTATTGCACATCTTGCCTGTTATGTTTGGACAATGAACATATATACTATTTCTTTCATAAACTTTAGTTGCAAAAGTTTTTGTACCAATATATTATATCATTGTGGAGTAGGAAACAATGACAAATAATGGAATTTTTTTCTAAATAAATGATTCATGATGACATGTTATATATAGAGATCAATGCCTTTACAAATCAATAGTAACAAATAGGAGGTCTAAACAAATAATATTACTGGTACTTATAAAGTGAAAGTTGATAAGATGGAAGGAGAATGGCCCCACTATTTGTGTATGACAGTTGTTTTTGTTTTCACTTATATTCTCTAATTATATATAGAGAACCAATTTAACATTTTTGTAATAAGACACATAAATTTAGATCATAATTTAAATGTGGTATCCTCAAAATCTAATTTATTTTGGCAATCTGATTTAAAGGAAGGGTTTACATTAATGTTTCTTTAGTTAAAATGGGCTCTTGATCTATTGGTGAAGTTGAATGGTTCTTAATGAGCCCACCAGGGATCAAGTCTTGTTGAGTGCAAGACTCCAACATCATAAGGGATGAGGTTGGGATCATGCCTCAGGCGAATTTGGTGGAATGGATACCCCTCAGTCCTTGGCTCTTAGCTGAAGAGGGCGGAATGGATACCCCTCGGTCCTTGGCTCTTAGCCAAAGAGGGTGGAATGGATACCCCTCGGTCCTTGACTCTTAGCCGTAGAGATTCAGCCCAAGAAGATTCGTGCTCCCGTATCACATAATTACAAGTAATTTGAGAATGACCTCCATAAAAATAAATAAAAAAATTAAAAAATTTAGAATTATATATTTCACTAAAATAGTGAAAGACAAATTCTACTTTAATCAGTAATAAATTTATTCAATACTATTCAACTCATTCCTAAAATTTAAATTGTATTTTACATAAAAATTGCAAAAATACAAGCGTAGGGCCAGCAAATGTGGGCCCTTATAAAAGCATCTCAACTTTTGCATGTTCCAACAACGCATCAAAATTGGTTGCATAATGGACTTGTCTCCTTGTAAAAGTGGCACTCATTTTGTCAAAATTAGTGTGGAATTTTAAGTGACTATAGATGCATGCGAAGAGACTTTAGTAGTTGACTTGACAAATTGCCTCTCTTTTTTAATTAGTAAATATGTATTTATTATTTAATAATTTTCTTTGGTTAAAAAACACTACAAAGGAGGTGGCAAATACATTAGGATTAAGAAGTTAAAATATGGCAAATAATTAGTCTTTTGTTTTTTGGGTTTGGTAGGGTGTGTCTTTTTGTCATCCATTTTTTTATTAATAGTGTATTATGATTTTTTAATTATTAAAAATAGTAAAGATTTTATTTCAAATTTATAAAAAAGATGAGTTAATTAGGATTATTATCAATCAAATGAGTTTAGAGAGAAAAAGTGAAAGGAAAATAATAGGGATAATTAAAATGTATACACAATATGATTAGTATAAAATTCCAAATATTTAAATAACATTGTGAATTAGTTTAAGAAAAGATTTTTTTTAATAATGCCTAGATTATCATTTATAAAATAGTGTTACACATATTCACAAAAAAAATATGGGTGAAAAAGTTATATTGCTGGAGTCCATCCATCAAGGTTAACAAGATCTAATACCAATTATGTGAACCATGTCTGCTAGGATGGTTGACATAACCAAATCAAAAATTTCACAATCCTAAGTGGAAAGATAAACTTTATACTTGGCTTCATTCTAAGATAAAATATTCTTGGTAACCTTTAAGACATGAATGATCTATTGGTACATAGAGCCAACCCTACCACTAAGTGGAGATTAATCCCAACCCAATAAAATCATGAGGGAGATAATAGTACTTTCAAGACACCCAATGGAAACCATGATGATTTTATAAGGAAGACCAAATAAAATTCCAAATAATATTTTATAATTATAAATAAAAGGCTTTAGAGGGAACAAGCATACAAAAATACTAAAAATGAGTGGCAATAAGAATCATTAAACATGGATGTTTATGTTGTCATTTTTTGTGAAGGCTAACCCTTGTTGTAGGTCTCCAAGCAATCCAAACAATTCGAACGAACAAGATCCAAGACCTTGAAGTGATGTGCATGACTTTAGTCCTTCAAGGAAGTCATTGCAAGGTGGTGAGTTGTAGCTCTTTGTCTATTCATCATTCCTTCATATCATTAACATGTTGTCATTATGGAAGTGGAAACACTAACAAGAGGTTTGACTAAGGAAATCCCCCAAATGACACAATATTTCTTTTCTCTTTGAATGTGAAAATTTTAGGTTTGGAGAGGATTGAAGGAATAATGGAGATCATTTATTCATTGTTGCATTCAAAGCTCTACACCTTGTCAACTCACAAAAACTCACCTAAAAATCATCCAATATGTTTGCAAGCGAAAATATGGATTGTAGATTTGACATCAGAGGACCATAAAAATAGGACAAAAGAGGCATACAAGGACTAAGACACCCTTGGGCGCCATTTTTCTCATATTCAGACCAACACCAAAATTTTAGGACAGGTACACAACACTCTTCACTTCCTAGATCTTCCTAGAAATCTCTGTCACAATATGTAAATTGTTGAAATCTTGCAATTTCCACATTTGGACATATAGTCTAATTAGGTTAATCAAGGAAAATCAATTCCAATTCATTCCAATACCCTAAAAGATGTAGATCTAGGTGTGATTGGCTCATCTTCATGGTTGAAAGTCAATCTAAACACCTTGTTGATCTCCATCTTAATGAAACATTAGAACAAGACCCTAAACCCCAAAATTTGAGTCCTAGATTTTAGACATTAAACCTAGGGTTCTATTTTTCTTTGTTTTATTTTGGTGAACTTGACATGTTAACATTATATACCTTCTAAAACTCACCCTAGATCTAATTTTTATATTGTAGTTTTGCATTTATCTTTTAGGGTTTCATTTTGCATCACAAAAAGACATAAAAATTCAAAAAAATGCATATCATATTGCATCATAGGTTGCATTAGGGTTTATTTAAGCCATTTAGGTCAAATCTACATTTAAAATTGCATTCATAATTGAAACTTGTTATTCAAACATTGTTACACATTTGCATTTGAGTCACATTATCTTAAATTGAGAAAATTCTAGAGATATATTGACTTTTAAAACTATTTACACATAGAAACAAATCCTTAAAACAACCTAATAAAAATTCAAATTTTTAGTTTTCGGAAGCCCTATCAAGGACATAGATGCCCTTGGGTGCCTCTGTCTTGCTACACTTGGATCAACAAACTTTTGCACATTTATCTGTCTCTATGTCTTTAGTCTGTCTCTGCTTGTAGATATTTGACTTGGAGTTCTTAATTGCATTCATTTAGGCATCTTTCATATAGCTCAAAAAGTGACAAAAGTGCATTGTTTAGTTTCAAAATTGCATAAAAATCATCATTTTCATACTTTTTCATCTTAGAATCAGTCAATTATTACAATTTTAAATCTAGAAATTGCATTCAAAATTATCAAAATATTTTCAACATTGTTGCATGTATTTACATTTTAAACCTCATTGGCATAAATTGATCAACTTTTGGAAAAATATTCACTTTCAAACTTTCTCACAACCAAATCTAAAACCCTACATCATATCATACACAGTCAAACTTTGAAATTCCTAACACCTTTTCTAGGACATAAGCACCCTTGGGCAACTCTGTGTAATGTGTCATTCCTAAATAACACCAAATAAATCATTTATGACATTATGAATATTAAAATTCAAGACATAAAATGAATAGCTATTTTCTATCATAGCACCACATGTCAAATATTGAATTATATTTATTTCCAAATATCAAAATTTCAAGTTACATAGTTTGACTAGGCTAACATTGCCACTTAGTCAACTTCAAATTATACATCATGTAGTACAAAGTACAATAATCAAAGATGAAATTCCCTATGATTTCTCTTCAAAACTCATTGCTACTTGTGGAAAAGAACATGGTTCAGGCACTTTTCCAACCAACCATGAAGCTATGCTTCCCCAAAATTCTTCCTAACTTGAAGAATACCCGACCTTGCATGAAATATTTAGCAAGAGAAAATGACATGCAAGGTGGAATCTGGTGTGTACCTAACATAACTACAAGCATTTCTAAACAAAATCAAAACATGCAAGATCAATGTTAGGAAATGGAAGAGAGTTGCATCATAAGATTAGTCCATTCAATTTTATGGGCTACAAATGCTTGGCCAAGCATATGTTGTATACAACTACAAAATGATAGATTTTGGAAAAACCAAAACCAATACTCTCTGTTATTTCACTTTTGACACCCATCCCGAAAGGCAACCTTCTACATACTTAAGGAAACACCCTTCCCTTCTAAACATTTAGTTTGCAATCTTACAATTTGGTTTACAATAGGTTATCCTATCCAACCTTCTTGTAATAATAAATTAGAAAAATTCTACAAGCACAATCTGCATATGTTTCACTCAAGAAATCTCAAATTTCATCAGATTCTTGCAAGATAAATAACTAAATTTAATGTTGGTCGATACTTTATGCAATAGTCATTCAATCATTTAAACATGACCTATATGCAAAAATTAAATGAAATGTTTGTGCACAACACATTATTCAACATACTAATACAATGATTCCTTTTTGTATCATTCATGGAATAATCATACAATTTCCAAAATAATATAAGCTATTAAAAGAAGGTATATCGCATGTATATGTACATTCATAATTGGTTTATGTATATACACATATATGACCTTCAATTATAGTATAAAAGTATGCATATAAATTCTTTATTTGAACAAAATTGTTTCATTTTCCACACAAAACCATATATTTCAGTGTCCATATAATGAGCACAAAAAGATAAGAAATTTCTTTAATTCATTTAATACATTCTTTCCCTTTAATATGATATGTCTATTATTTTCAAAAATTTCAGTCATTCATTTGAAATAATTTAATTAAGAACCTTTATGATTCTAACATTAATCTATTTTACAATGATGGTTTTAAATCCCTATTACATGAGAGTCGGTGGTTCATGGGAAATGTTTAATGTGGAGATTTCACTATCCTCATCTGATAAACGTGGATGCAC
Source organism: Sequoia sempervirens (assembly GCA_007258455.2). NCBI lineage: Eukaryota > Viridiplantae > Streptophyta > Pinopsida > Cupressales > Cupressaceae > Sequoia > Sequoia sempervirens. The sequence goes on from VDFB02088198.1 coordinate 51,930, forward strand.
ATTCTGAAAACAACCCACTAATGGTTCACATTGTTAACACCATTGGTGTGAATAACACTTACATGCCCTCCACTTAACAGAGGTTTGAGGAAATGATACAACAAAATGGGTTGATCCCTCAACCAAAGAAGGGTCAAACTTCTCTAACATTTCTTTTAACGTGAGAGGTAGTCTAAAAAAGAACATGTACACATGTGGAAGACCGACTTCCAAAAGAATACAAAAAATAACATTATTATAGATCTGTATTCTACTAACATAGGGTGGAAAAATCTGCATCATACATGCCTCCATCGTGATGTAGATTCAAGGTGGGTTTCACTGGCTTATGAAGCTGAGACTAGGCTAAGAGCTCGTGGCCTTTAGGAGCCATAAGGAATGAAAAAGCGTCGATGACAATATATTTCTGCACACCTTCGGACTATGAAGGTAGGAATTAAGTCATGAAGTCTCATGTGACTCCAAATGTGGGTTTTATCCTTGCAGATTACCCACAAAATGGTTTGGTTCTATGAGGTCAAATACCTACCTTGATTGTGATGGTCGATACAAACACTGGTAACAATCGTTGTTAAGATATATTCATGGCTTTGGTGGTGGTTGATACTCAATGGAGAGGTGGGTTCTCTATTGCAAGCCAAATACACAATGATTACATATAGATTCCTTAATATTAAGAGATGAGGTTGTTACGATTCAACAACATTGAAGCAATAAACACTAATAATTATATGTAGATTAAATAACCCATAAATAACAATCAAGAATAACACAAAAGAGATCAACACAAAAATTTAATGTGGTTCACCCAATAAGGGCTACATCCACAGAAACTCAACCACCCAATGATTTTATTATCCAGTGCAAAACAAATTACAATCTCACAAATTACACACACTGCAACTTACATCCCAACCGCTTATAACAAGCTTTTTGGAAGTTTCCAAAATTAGGGTTTTACAAAGTCATTTTTTCATTTGACGTGTCAGCGGGAAAACCTTGATGTGTTAATGGGAAAATACCTTGACATTACAAGTGTATAGTATTTGCATGATCAGTCGCCACATACCAATAGAGGTGCGATGGCCAAAGGACTCAAGTCAGTCCTTCATCACATGGTTAAACAAAAGAAAATTTAAAGGACAACAAATACATTGGTAATGCATATAGATGGTCCTTTCAAGAAGGCCGATAAGAGGCAACATGCAAGGTTACTAAACTCACCTCAATATTGCTAACATAACAATAAAGACTCTGTTTAACAGAGCAAATAGACATTGAAATAACATAGTGATCAAAAATTAAATTGAGGTAGAGGGTGTAAGAAAGAAATCGGTCCCATCATAAGGCCATCGATAACAAGTAAAGAGACTTGCATGAACAACATAAAGAAAATGAATCGTTTCATTTAGCTTATTCTGTTAATACAAAGTTTAGACAATAAAATAAGAGATAACATAAGCCTTCGATGCTTTACAAAATATTTTAAATAAACCATACCTTTGATTTTTCTCAATCGATCATTTTTCAGGAAGGCAAGATGTTGGAAACAAGGAGATTTCTTTCCCTAAGTGGTTTTTCCTTTTTCCTATCTTTTTTGCTTTTCCTGGGCGAAAATATTCTTCTCTTCAATTGTGCTATCTTACCTTGTTTTTAAGTGATTTCTTTCATATAAAAAAGAATACATTTTTTCATGCTAAAATTGGAGTGTTTTCCCAGTTGTTAACCACCCCTATCTTGCAAATTAAAGCTTTTTCAGAGGTCATGGGTGGTCCCCTCAAAAAAATTCCATTCTTTCTAATTTGAAAGTAGAGCATACCATGAATTCCCATCGTGGTATTTAATTCTGAAAATAATTTCAAATAAAGTCTTTCATTTTCATTTTTACATGCTCATATTTATATATATATATATATTACATATTTTCTTACATAGATACATAGATACATAGATACATATATATGTGTGTGTGTGTGTGTGTGCGTGTGTATGTATGTATGTATAATTATATATATGCATGTATATATACAGATACACATACATATGTTTATATATGTATATATATTCTTACATGTTGATATTCCTCTATA
>VDFB02088199.1:0-22065 GCA_007258455.2 Sequoia sempervirens
TTAAAGTGAATGAATATCATCCATGATACTTGGTAAGAGCACTTCCATGACAATTCACAAAATAATGACTAACTCACAAACAACAAACAAAGAAAAGGTATCATTCTCCTTCCTTGCTTCTCTAGTTCAATACATCATTGAGTAGCTCCAAAGAAATGATAAACAAAATGATAAAATAAAACGTACAACAATTCAAATTCTACTTAGTGTATTTTCAAATCATTATTCAGATTAGATCATCGATGTTGAAATGTGTGTGTTGATGTTTGCATGATATTCTCGGATGTTTGACCAAAATGATAGCGACCTAAAGACTATCTAGGGGTCTGGGGACTGATCAAGGTGGAGTCTTGCCTCACGTTATACCGCATTAGAGACCGTAGTTCCCAGTGACCGCGGACTCCACTTTTTGGCCCGATGTAGACTCTATTTTTGCATTTTGATTTTTATGAATATTTTTTGTAAGTTTCGATTTTGATGTTTTTGGATTTGATGTTTTTGGATTTTGATGGATTTTTTGATGTTTTTGGATTTTGATGGATTTTCTTATGTTTTTAGGATTTTCAAGATATTTGATTTGGAATGAGATGGTATGACCGATTGAAGGAACAAGATGAACCACAATAGAGGTAATGCAACCAGGGATAAATGATAGATCAAAATGAAAGTCACTGCAAAACATGTCACACAAGCAACATATCTCTTGTTGAAAGATGACAATAGTTGATTGATTAATATGCCAAGAATGATTGATTCCCTAAGGCATGATGATGATAAGTACTTAGGATTACTGATATCCTCAAAGTACAAAAAGATTGATGATTGTTGACGATTGATTGACAAAAGATATGAGGATTGGATAATGTTTTACAGCTAGGCTCAAATATGATTTGCATGATAAGATTCAAGGTTGCAAATGGACATGATGACATGGATTTTGATAAGCTAGGAGATATGGAATGGAATAATGCAAGGATAACAATAATGAATGGGATGATCAAGATCAACTAGACAAGATATATACACAAGGACCAAGTGCTTTGCCCCCATTCCTCATCAAAACCAAGGATGAAAAGAAAGGATGTATCTAGTAAGAATGATGGAATATGGATGAAATAAAAGATATGGTACGAAAGATATGGATAAAGCATATAGGATAAGCATAAATGATGTTCAAGAAGATTCTTAACCTTATCAAGATCAAAAGTGGAAATGTAAGGAATGAGCGTAGAAAGGATAATGACCATGAATGATAAGATGGATGAGACTTGCCCCTAAGTGTAGAGTGCAAGAGGAATATGTAAGATAGGATATGGATGATAGGGAGATGGAGGAAGGACTTTAACATTGAGTTTCACAACCAATTATCCCTTTAATTAACCATGGAAATGGGGATTAGACTCATAAATGCTGGTAGATTAATGGTATGATGGAAGAGACTAAGGATTTATGCAAAGGTTTGGATTAAAGGGGAATGATGGGGGATGAATGTTGGATAATGGATAGATGGAAAGGATGACAAGCTCAACATTGGCACACACCTTGAAGGATGGTGGAGTGATGGAGGAAGAATGGATTTGGAAAGTGATAGGTTATTATATGGAAGATTGGAGGAAGCTTTTGGATAAGAAAATTTGGATGCCAATTTTGATTTTATTGCTTCTATGAGACTTTTAGGAATCCACATGATTTTTGACTTTGATATTTGCTTAGTGGGCCTTTGTGGCCTTGAAATTTTTTCATTTATGGACCTTTGTGGTCTTTGAAAATTTCCTTTTTTCTTTGATGGGCCTTTGTGGCCTTTTGAATTTTTCTTTTGATTTATGGACCTTTGTGGTCTTTGAAAATTTCCTTCTTGCTTTGATGGGCCTTTGTGACCTTTTGAAATTTTCTTTTGATTTTGGATCAATTTTTCTTTTGTTTTTGCATGTCTCTTCAAGGAGACATGTTGACCCTTTGATACATGTGGATTTTGATATAGAAGCTTTTGATATTTGGCACCCGAATTGCTTTCAAAAGAAATGGGAGGGGAAAATTTAGATGAATGGTATGAAGGTATTATGGATGAGTGAATGTGGGTAGAATTTTGAAAGGGCATCAAAGATGTGTGCCTTTGTTGTTCTTGAGGAATAGGATATGGACCTAGGATAGATGGAGATTTTGATGGACTAGGATGAGGACCTAGGATAGATGGAAAGTTTGATGGACTAGGATGAGGACATAAGATAGATGGAAGGTTTGATGGACTAAGATGAGAACCTAGGATAGATGGTAGGTTTGATGGACTATAACACTTAGGTATATAACCAAGGCCATGGTGATATGGGTGTTTTTGAATAAAAGGGGGTTCTAGGATACCTTGTTCATGAATGCCTAATCCTTTGCCTTTGTAGTTCATACTTTGACACATTTGTTTACCAATGGGATATGTATCATTTATGAAACAAGATGCAAGTCCATTTTGGGGAGGATATGATATGGATGAGAGGTTAGGTGTTGGAAGTAAAGTAGAATGGATAAAGGTGGAGGATCCCAATTTATAGGTATGGGGTTCATGGATAGCTTGAATAGGTGTGATAGGCTCTTGACATGGGGATGATGGGATATTTTGATCTTGACTTGGAAAAGAATCATGAGGTGGTATGAAAGACATATCTTGATTATGAGAAGGATAAACATCTTCATGGGATGAAAGGGCATCCTTGAATGGAAGCATATCTTGATCTTGATGAGGAAGGGAATCATGAGATTTTGTAGAAAGCATGTCTTGATCATTAGTTGGTAAGAAATCATTAGATAGGATTGAAGAACTAGCATGATCTTGTGAGGCAATAGAATCATGATATGGTATGGATTGATTAGATGATGTGGAAAAAGAACTTGGAAGGATAGTTGTCTCTTGAGATGGATGTGAATTATTTTGGATGAAAAGTGAAAGGAGGGGATCATCATAAGATTCTTGAGAAATGGGATCTTGAGCAAAGATGGGAAGACTTTGTGAGATTGTGGAATCATTGGATGGAGTAGAAAGAATATCTTGACCTTGATGTGTAGGGGAGTCTATGCTAGCATGCTTTGGGTTGAGAGATTGACATGAATCATTGGATGTTGAGGATATGATAGAAGAAGGTGATTGGATGGAATTGTTAACTTGGGTGAAAGAATCTTGAGGTTCATTTTGGCTTATGGTGGATGGAGATAAATGTGTGACATGATAAGATTGTTCAATATCATTTGTATTTGAGGACTGAGATTTGGGCTTATTGAAATTTTGGAAAAATTCAAAGATATTGAACTTGGATGATGGAGTTGTTGGTGAAGAAGGTCTCATGTTCATTGTTTGGTCAAGAGGATATGGGTAGATGTTTGGCATTAGATATCTCTTTGTGGTTGTTTCCTTGAGTTGATTGACATCAAGTCTTTAGGAAATAGCACCTTTGTTAGTATGTAGAAGATACTTTTCCATATCTTGCTCTAGCATCTTTTCCATAAATTTATGGAAATGAGGGTCTTGTTGAACTTTCTTGATTTCTTCTGCAGTTATTTCCTTCTCTTGTGAATTAGTGAGAGGATCAGTGTTGCTATATCGTCCCCAAGGGTTTTCTTCAGCCATGGCTGCTATTTTTTCATTTTCTTCTTGTTGTTGCCTTTGATATGCTGATCGTGTGAAAATAGGCATACAAATGTTAAAGTTTTACCCTAGACTTTGATCTTGGATGGTTTTGATTGGATAAGTGTTGAAGTTTTTGATTTAAAAATCTGATTTAGTTGTGTCTAGTTTCGTGATGGAAGGATGATAAAATCCTTGATAGGGAAACTTTGACAGAAAATCTCAGATTTGGTGATAGTGACACTATGCGAGATGTTTCAAGATCTAGGTGTAAGGGTAAGGCTTTCCTTTTGTGTGACTTTAAGTGTTCTGGACTGTGATGCAAAATGTTCTGGAATGATGAAAACCTTGTTATCGATATGGGCAAACTGACAAAATGTCCTACCAACTCTCTATTTTTCTGACTTTATGGCATGCTAAAACAGAGACACAAAGTGCTGAAACAGAGACCGGGCGCACTGTAACAGATACCCAAAGCGTTGAAACAGAGACCGGGCATGCTGGAACAGAGCCCCAAAGCGCTAAAAAAGAGATTCTAGGTGCTGGAACAGATACCCTACGTGCTAAAATAGATGAGCTACGCGCTGGAATAGATACCCGACGCTCTAAAACAGATGAGCTACGCGCTGGAATAGAGACTGGAAGCGCTAAAATAGAACCTTAAGATGTTTAAGACAGAAAAACTATCTTATTCTATGAAACTCACTTGGTCTGTTGTCGTATTGGATGGCTGGTTGTGGGATGTATTCTAGACGAATTCTTTGACTGTGGTTGTGGTGTTGCCTAAGAGCTCTTCTTTGATAAAATGCTTGTGAATCTAAGGGAGCTACAACATAATTGTCCGTATAACCTCTAGAGAAATCATAATACCTATGAATAAAAGTCCTATGTTGGAGTAGAACTTTCCTGCTTTGATATAGAAATCGTTGCTTTCTTAGAAGTTGTTTGTATGTAAGTGTTTTCTTTGGTTTTCTGATTCATTTGGAAAGAGATTTCTTGACAAACTTGGTGGATACCCAATCTCGAATCATGAGAAATCCACAAGTGCATTGATTTTAAGGATTTTTGTGATGATCTTATCTAATTTTAATGATAGAAAACACAGCAATCAAGAATAGAATGGTTGTCTTTTAAAAATCCTAGAATCTAAACAAATAGTGTATGTTCTCAAAAATCAATGATTCTTCTTGGTTTTCACTAGTTTGATAACAAGATAAAACACTTCAGATAGACTCACTCCTAGAGATAAAAGGTCATCGTTATATACTCGAACGGCCCACAGCTTGGAATTGCATCGACTCACACAGCCATGTCACCCCCTAGAGGGCGCCCGTGTTTTTGTCTTTTCCAGGTGCGTACTCAGAGTGACGGAAGTGGATACCGGATCCCCTGAGCAAATAGTCCTTGGCAATTATATGGTGAGTGCTTGAGGGTAGATTCTTCCCCGCCCCTGCACCGCCGAGTATTACAATGTTTGGAAACTGACAGGCATGCTTCTATTTCTAGGTTCTTAGATAGGGTTTCCGTTCGGAGCGGCAAATGGATAAACTCCCTCGAGAGACCTCCCAATCTTTAAAACAAAGATTTTGGGGATGGTTATCCTGCACACTTAGATTGAAAAGAGGAGTTTCCCAAATTCACATAAATTTTTAAAGAGTGGGTTGGAATGCCATGGCTTTTGGCTGTCCCTACTCAGGTCGTTCCCATAGGGTGAGTACTTTTTCCCACTACGGCAGGCCTGTCTAAAGGTTTTAAGAAAGCTTTAAAATGCATAAAGTAATGGTGAGTCTGGTATTTTGATTCACCCAGTTAAGGGGAGAGCATAAACCTATCACCCAATCACAGCAAAGATGTTCTTTTTAAAACCCAAAAGACAAGTGATTTACTCTATATGGAGATATTGCTCCATAATAATCATGATGTTCAATTTTAAACCACAAAATAAATATGACGTTTCTATCCTAGGATTGATCAATTTTTATCCATTTCTATCCTAGGATTGGTAAGTTTTAGCCATTTCTATCCTAGGATTGGTAAATTTTAACCAAGAAAATAGACAGAAACAAAATCTGGCTGTAGATGCCTTGGATCCAGATAAAAAGAAATGATTTTGAAGATGATGAAGTGGCGCGCTAAAACAGTGACTCGGCGCGCTGAAGTAGAAACCCGGCGTGCTGGAACAGTGACCCGGTGCACTGTAACAATAACCTGGCGCACTGAAACAATAACTCGACACGCTGCAAAAACTCACGATCCCGCAAAAACTTTCACACCAATACCTGTAGGACACAATTTTAAAATTTTTAGCAAAATAGGGGGTTAGGCCCCACGGTGGGTGCCAATCTGTAAGCGGTAGAATGGGGAAAACAATCTAAACAATGCATCTACGCTTCTAAATAATATATTGCATCTAAGATTAAGAAATTTAAATGAATTTAAACTACAAATCTATAGAAATCTATCCTATTGCTCTCTAACTCTAAAGATTTCTCTAATCTACTTAGCTCTCAGATTTGTAAGCTAATTAAACTATTGAAATGACACTTAGAGAATGAGAAATGAATTAATTCTATTCCTATGTGACTAAATATGCATATTCTATTGTAATGGCAGCCATGACTGCAAATGCTGGATGCTTGATTGCTGCTTGATGGATGATGGATGGATTCTTGAATGCTTGATTGCTTGGATGCTTGAATGCTTTGGAAACCTGCAGAGTAAGATTGCTTAAGTTGGGATCCATTACCTGTAGCCAAAGAGTTGTATTTATAGCTTTCATGGTAGCACAATTGTACAGGGATACGAGATGAGGGGCTATGATTCCATCTGGAGAATCCAAAGGCAGGGGATGAGAAGATGGAGGTGATCATGGGGTGTTCCTCCCATAGAAAGCCTGAGGCAAGAAGAGGAGAGGAAGTTGATGGAAGAAGATTGAGAGGACTTTCTGCAAGTTTGTCTAAAATGTTCAAGTGAATGAAGTACATTAATTAAATTTTAAAATCTAATTTTGTTGAGTAGTGAATAGTGTAAAAGATTATGCATAAGTATATAAATTTAATTTATTTAAGTTAGCAAAATAGAGAGAATAAATAATTGTAAATCAAATTATAGGGTTGTTTATTGAAATTAAAAATAAGATAATTAATTAAAAAGATTTAAAATATCTTTTATTTAATTAAGAAGAAATGTGATATGAGAATTAAACACAAATTGTGTGGTAGTAGCATTTTAGTTTTTTAAAGATAGGAAGTGAAAGTAGATAGAGTATAGAAGAAATGTGTGTGTAATTAAATAAAACAAAGTATTTTAGTTTGTTTATTTAATTAAGAGAGGAGATAATATGATGAAAATGATAATAATTAAATAAAACAAAGTTTTTAATTTTGTTTATTTAATTAGGAAAGAAAATAGAAGAATTAATAAATGAACTTAATATAAATAAATATTTCTATTTATTTACTAAGTAGAAAAATTTAAGATTAATTAATCAAATAAATTGTGTTCAATCAATTAAATTCTCGGACACCACAGAGTGTCTACATAAACAAAGGAAACTAAGATTGTTATAGATGCAGATGGGAAAGTGATCATAAGGCTTGATGAAGAGTTCTATAAAAAATTTAGATGCCCAAGTAGTGATCAATATTCCAACCTTACCATGGAGACATGAGAAACCTTTTATGTCAATAATTTTGATAAGTTTAAAAAAACCATCAACACTCAATGGCTCAAGACTGTGAGGTCTACTATTGAAAGGTGTCCTAAGAACCACCATTATTGTAAGTTCAACTTTGTCAACACAAATCATGGTGGTAGGTATAGAATGAGGTTCTTCCACTCTGCCTCCATGGTTGACGTCACAAACACCCAGGAAGAAACAATTTTTCTCCCCAAATGACTTTGATTTTGGACAACTTGTTCTAGCAAAGACCATGACTAGAAAGAAGGCCAAAACTCTTTCTTTGGTGATTGTTGAAAAATTAGGTTATAAGTATGCTAAAGTGGCACAACCTCCCCCAAACAAGAATGTTGAGGAAATCAAAGGGTTAGACTATGTGATCACTAGAGTTGAATTGGGAAAGAAAACACACAAAAGTGCAAAGGAATATTTATGAGTAGAAATGGCTTCTTTGATTGAAAAATATGATAGGGATAAAATCATCAAGAATCAAATAAAGATCAAGGTGGATCAACTCACTTCGGTACTTCAAAAGATAACTCAATCTTCTAAGTCCATCAAACTTGTTACCACAAGTGTGGATGATGTCACAATTCAAATGGATAAAAGGATTGGTGCACAAGGCCATGTAGTCAATGCATGGATAGACAGGATAATGGCACAAGGCACAAAACTATTGAAGTCTTCCATTGAATTGATTAACAATATGGAAAATTTTGAGTCATAATTAGATATACTAACTCAAAATCTATAGTTGATGGATAAAGATCTAGAAGCTTGGAAAAAATTGAAATATTTCAAGCTAGTGTGTTGGTGGAAAATTGGGTGATCCCCACTAGAAGTATGTTCACATTGGACTCAGGGAAACAATGAAACATAAAAGAGATATCATCAATGAATTAATTAAATATTTGTAGGAAGCTCAGGAGATATGAAATGATAGAGAATCATACCTCACCATCAAAATTGGGGAGCTTCTTTACCAAATACTTGCTGAAAATTAGAAGGTTCTTCTAGTGGATGTAGTTATCCAAGAGTTCACTTCACTAATTCATTCCAATATTGAGTCTAATGCTTTTTCATTAGCTTCCATTTATAAATTAGTGGATTCTCAAGTGATTCTTGATAATATAAAAGTGATATTAGATAAACAAAAAATAATGTATTAATATCAAGGAATCCAACACACAAGTGCTCACCATCTCCAGCCATAGAATTGGGCCAAACAAATCTGAAGTTCAATCCGTATTGAAGAAATATGAATATTTCTTAGAGAATGATGTTGAAGAATAAAATAATGTGTTGATTGATACTTAGTTTATTTTCAAGTTTTTCCTTTATGTAATTTATAATTTTTAGATGAAATTTTACATGTCTTTTGTAATATAACAGTTACATGCAAGAGGAGTGAAGTCCTAAATTAAATCAAACTCTTGCTTTTAATAAGTCAAAGTAGTTATAGGTTTCCTATTTTTTCTCTTTGCTTCCATCTATAAATAAGAGGGATCTCTTTTGTAAATATTACCTTTTAGCATATGAAGTGAAATGATGCCAAATTGAAGAGCATATTGAAACTTTTTTTTTGAAGTGTAAATCAAGATTCAATCAATAAAAGAAATAAGTTGGCATCCAATATTTACCTTGGATCAAGTTTGTTGTGTATTGGGATTCTTCTTATGTATTTCCTATTACATTCTCTTGTACATGATTGAATTGGGTGGTGAAATAATATGTTCTAGGAGATAATCCAAAACTAATTTTGAAGTCTTTGAGTTGCAATATTATATTTGGAATTTGTGTTTATGTGTGTAATTTGGAGACAATTTAAAGAATTTCAGTGGTGAGTTATCATCTATGTTTATTTGATCCTATTGTGGCATATGTTGGAGACTTTTGGCTGCCTCATATACTACTCATATTTCTTTCAAATAAACAAAAGAAGCAAACAAAATACTTTGTTCTTTTATGGGTTTTATTCCTATTAACATTCACTAGTATCATTCAATTTATTATTTTATTTAAATACATTAGATATTGGTTATTATTGCTCCAACTAGTATTGCATGGTTAATTACATGTTGTAATTGTCACAAGATTATCATTATAATTTTATAAAATGAAACATCTATTCTAAAAAAAGAGAATATAATGAATGGAAACACCCCCATGGATAATTGTTGTGTACATAAACTTAGTTAATTACTGGTTGTTTTTGGTTAGCAATAAGAAGGGAGCCTTCCCTTTTTCAGAGGAAAGATTTAATCTCACTATACAATGGATGATATCACCATTTTGTAATTAGTTAGTTGATTACAAAATATTCACCCAACACTGCCCTCTTTATATTTAAACCCTTCCCTCACTTACTAAACCTTTATGTTAGTTCTGTCTTCTTGAACACTCTTGATTGTTCTCAGGGTTAGTGTTGATCATGTTTTCTGCACAATAACAGCCAAACATAATATGATATCCTATCTCTCTTGAAAGGTAAATCTCTATCGGCAAGCCTCAAGAGATAACCCCAAGGTCTCTAATGTTAGGTCTTGACAATGCATAAACAACTCAGTAATGAAATGTGAAAATGTTGGTAATCACAATGGGACCTTACTACGAGCAAAATATTGAATCAATTTTATCAGATCTAACAATCTAATGATGCTTCAATCCTAGTTTTAACCCAATAATCAAAGAAATAGAAAAAGAGAAGGGTTTCAAAGAGATTTCTAAGTCTAATACTACTCCTAGGATTAACACTGAAAGTAACCAATACTCGAAATGGACCAATCCTTCAAAACTAATTTCTACTTGACCAAGATAAATCTACAATCTCACAGAAAATAGTGCAATCTTCTGAGGTATTAAGATTTTTCAAATTGTAAATATTCATTCAAATAACCCTATTGCAATTAAAATGAACAAATCCTCACAATCGAACTTAAGCATATGGAATATAAAGTCCAGGCTAACTTTGCAAAGCAACTAACAATCAATTGGCTGTGAAAAGTATGGACTGAAGGTTTGTTACAACATTCAAGTATTAAATCACAAATAGTATTGAACCCAAATCTAACCTAAACATTAACCTTCTCAAAGAAATTTTAAAGATGGAATAACATGAACCATGCAAAACAAAAGAAACAAGTATGGCACCAAATCACAATGTCATTTCTCATATTTAAATTGTTCACTGTAGCAACAATTCTAGCTTTTTGTTATAATATTTTCTTGAGGGAAACTACCTGCTAACTTACTCTACTTCTAACTAGCTCTGCTCTATGTTCTAGTCATAAATTCTAACCTCCTAACTATTTCTAACTGTTCTAACACTTTACAAATGAGGTGACATGCCCAATATATAGAAATCCCAGGAATCCATCGGCTAGGCAAGGGTTTCGCAGCAATAACTCGACACAACAACCCAGCCCAGAGAATCTTTGAAATGGGTCAAACAGGAATTAAATGCACATCCTGTCCAAGTTGGCTTGTGATTCGTAGTGCAGCTCGGACAACGCATGGGAAGATAATAGGGAAGCACAAATCGTGCCACAACCCATCATTAGCCCTCTTCCCTATTATCCCTGTGCCAATCTAACTCTTCATGTAGCTTCAAGAATGCTACATCTAAGTTAGCTACATGTGGTACTGGCAGAATCCTAAGTTGCCTGCCAATGGACGCAATCTCATCCCTTGAGTGTTTGACCAACCTATCCCAATCTACCCTATATGTCACATGCTTATCAATAACTGTGAGGTAGGTGGCTGCATCATCTAGTTGATGCTCGGAAATAGAACCATCATCAAGTGGTGCATACACATCATGCAACCACTCTCTCAACTGTTCCAAGCTCAAGTACTTGGGCGCGATCTTTCTTCTTCCCGTCATGATTTCAAAGAAGGTAATGGAACCATTGTAAACCCCTGTTAGGGTGTCATCAATATGCTTCCTTCATTTGTAAATCTTTTTCAACACCTTCTGCCTAATTTGTAACACTTCAAACCACTCCCATGGCTCGAAAAATCTAGAAGAAGGAAGGATCCCATCACTCACCAATCTGTCCCGGGTGTATTCCATTAGAGTTCTAGTTTTCTACAGAAGGAGGTCCATATCCTCCTTATCTTCTGCCAACACCTATTTTAACCATTCATTCACCATGACAACATCATTTCCAGTTGACAGGATCTCCTTGATAGCTTCATCACCTTTTACTTGCACCCCTTTCAACCAATTCACAGTGGCAAGGGTGGAAGCTTTCATCTTTTCTAGCTCAGTTATGGTATCCTGAGGTAGAGGATTGGTAGCAAAGGAAGAAGGATTAATGGACTGCATTGGCTTCATTAATTCCTCCAAGCACTTCCTGAGATTCTCATTTTCTTTCTTTAGTTCCTGCTTGGTCTTCATTTCTTCCCTCAATCTATCCACAATAACTACACTAGAACCCTCATAATCCTTAATATCCTACTCCATAGATGTAGGTCCTAGATTGAAAGTATGAACATGGTAATCCTTTCCAACCACATCATCTCTATTTTTGTCTGGAGCAGGGGTAGCAATATGAATAACCCAATCATGGTTTCATCTCTTTCAATTCTTGAGATCACCTTTTCTTCTTACCTTTATCTTTCCCAATTTTGGCTAGCTGTGCATCCCAATTTGGTGGACTATCTTCCATAACCACTTATTTTCTCTTTATCTCTCTATTCAGCCACTCCAGAATAGTGGGCTCCAATTGCACTTGGCTCTGCCCCATTTCTTTTGGTTGATCTTCATGTGCCTCCTCAGCCAATTCTATTTCTGAGGGGTCTCATCAGTTTCACTTTCCTTCCCCTCAGCATGCTCCTCTTCATGTGTAGGTGAGATAACCTTTTCTACTTCTTCCTCCCTTGGAGGAGATTCAACTACCTCATTTGTGACTGTTGACTTTGCATATGTAACCAAGGGAGATTGCATTTCTTTTTCAATTTCTACCTTTGCACTATAGAGTTTCCCCTCATGGAATTTCTCTCCTTCAGTATCTGGGCCTTCATCAACTTCTTTTGTCTCACCAGGTTCACTTTGGGTTTCATGAGTGGAAGGAACATCACCATGCTGCTCCTCATGAAGAGTGGTAGGAGGAAAATCCACCCTAGGCACACCGTTCTTTGCTGAAGGAGTCCTAGACATCCTTATACCTTTGATTTCTCCTCTGAACTTTCAACATTCACAATTGGTGGGGAAAATACCCCTTTTACAACCTTGGAGCTTGCCTTCTTTGACAATTTGACAATTCTTTTCCTCTTCAGCACAGGAGCATCAACCTCAAGATTCTATCTTTCAGTCTCTTTCTGCTTGGACTTCTTAGCCCTTATTCTCTTCTTAGCTTTTGGCTTCCTCTATATTTCTACTTCCTGGGCTTCTTCCTCCTGAATACCTTTTGTCTTGATCTTGCATGGGGAGTCCAACTTACCTTTACCCTTATGGTCTTGCTGCCCTGTGGACTCGTTAGAAGTAGAATGGGAATCTAAGTCTCCCATCAGGTTGTATGTGCATTTCACTCCTTTATTTTCCAACTCCCACATAGTGTGCTTGAGCCACATCTTGGTAACCTTGAGATCTGGATCCATCAGTTGCTTTAGTTCTGTTTGCTCCTCCTCTAACCAGTCTATATCACCAATTGGTCTATCTTTTACTGCCTCATAGGCATGATCCTGAATTAAGTTCCCATCATCCTCCAATTGATCAGACACTACCCTTACATTGCATAATTGGACTGCATCAACTGGAGGCTGGGAGAATTTATTATTTTTGACCTCATATTCATCACCACAATTGGCCCAGTAGTCCTCTAAATCAACCTTAAGGTTATATTCTCTACTGGCCTTCTTTTGAGCTTCTCCTGTGATGTCAAATCTGGATCTCTTGGAATAGAAGGGCAAGCCAAGGGTACTCATTTCCTCTTTTGAAGCTTGGGCAGAACCAATGGAAGGACAAACCTCTCCAGTGCCAATCCTCAAGTGGAAGTCTCCACCAAATCCAGTCTTGTGTTTTTCCTTCTTGACAGTGGCATCAAAATCACAAATCTACCTAGTTACTTCCAACAATATGATGTGGTCAGTCGGATACCTTGGAAGTCTATATGGGGCCCTTCGGCAGCCATCGACCTGAATGTAGGAGAAGTTTGGGAATTGAATAAACCAAGCTCCATATTTCTTAATGAGCTCCTTGGCCAGATCTTAAATCCTGACATGCTCTGCTCCTTGAAGCATTCTGGTGATATGTATGGTAAATGCATCATTTTCCCTCCTATAGTTTGAACCTCCCTAGTGCAACTAAGGGAACACTTCATAAATAATATCCTATCTGAAAATCCCTTTCGTATCCAATCCTCTGTAGGGGTGGAATCTAGCTAGTGCATAGACCAAATATGAGATCATTGTGAAGGTCTTTGTCTACAACACATTGGACAACTGTTTGTGAATTACTTGGTTAATGACCCCTGCCCAATGTTAGTTTTCTTTCTCCTGCTCCATCCTCACAATCACATGGCACATTCAATTCTCAAATGTACCAGCACTCTTCAATCCAAGCACCTTGCTAAGAAAGGTGATGGCATCATAGTATTCCTTGAATTTCCTCTCTTGTATAGCTGCTTGAGCCGTTTTGGAATGGTGGGACTTGGAGGCTCTCATTTCTAGGAGTTGATTAAGTGGTGTGACTTCATAGTCTAGTCATGATAGAACTCTGAGCTACCTCAATGGTGAATCCCACCACATGAGACAGTGCAGCATGTCAAAGGTTTGGAGCATTGGAGGCCAGGTTGAGTTAACAACTCTCCTTAGGGACCAATAATCCTTTGCGTGTCCTGATCATAGTGCCTAGCGCACTCAAGGAACAACTCATAGCATTGCACCGTAGAAAGGAAACTGGTAACATGTGACAATCTCGACTCCATCATCCTTCTAGTCACCAAAGGAGGATTCTCAGCCGCTATTCTTTCTTTAAATTCTTCATAGTCCCAGAGGCCAACATTTGTATCAGTGACTTCTGACTAGACATAAGTGATCTTATATTAGGGACCTTACTCTTGATGTCGGTAACCCTCTCTACATCAGTGATCAATGAGAAAATGACTACTACTTTGCTTGATTGCTTGCACTCAACATGAAAACATAATAAAACCATAGAAATCAAAAGAGTTAATCCATCAAAACACCATTAAGTGCATCATATAGTGAGTGTTATTAAAATTCATATAAAATAGCCATAACAAATTTTAGGTTTCAAGACCATCCACGGAATCTAAGCCAAAGAGGAATTTCGGGAAATTCCAGACCGATCATATTCCAATAGAAAAAACCAAGAAACACCTACTTAATCATTAAACTTGATCATTTTCCATCAATAAATTCACATGGGAGATCCAAATATGACATGAAATAATCATCAAATGCATCATAAATTGTAAACAAGTCCAATTATCTCACGTTCCTTTATGTTTCATCAACTTTCGGGAAAATCCGCTAGAGATGGATTCTCGCAAAGAACAAGCTAGATAGGAGACTTAGAAAAATCAAGGAAATGGCAGATTTCAGAGAAATCCGGATTCGACAGAACTCCATGGAATCTACAAAATTTTGAACCAATGGAGATTCCCGAAATGCAGGTTTCGACAAGAGTTAATCATTTCGTCGAGAAGTCTCGGTGACTTCCAGGATTCTTGCCGAAGGAAGTCACTAGGATAGGTTTCACTAAGACCTATGGTGGTTTTGGTGAAGCGTCCTATTTGGTCATTAAGTCTTCACAAAGAAAATATTTTTGTAGGTAGGGGGCTTGTAGTGGGTCTCAACAAGCATAAATAATGCTCTACGTGAGAAGTTTACTGGAAACAAGAGCAAGATATATTCATTGAGAAAGGTCTATGAGGAGGTCTCAGCAAACTTTGGGAAGATCAACAAGATAGAAGGGAGCCACTACATAAGGCTCTTGGCGATGAGTTTTGTCTTATAATGTGGTATGAACAAGTGTGTCGATGAGACATCTCATTGCAGGGTGAAGTCTTGGCAAAAGCAAAGGTCTTGCAAACTGGTATGCATACAAGATTTCATCGATGTAAAAATGATAGTGTCACGGTGATCTAACATGAACCTAGGAAGACCACTTCGGCGAACCTCAAGGTGGTCGATATGATATCTTAGTGATCTCAAATGGTCACAGTGAATAAAATTTGAAAGGGATGGATTATCCCAGATTGCGATGCTGAGCCATGACTATGGATTTCAAAAAGTTTAACTTAGGGCAAGTTGGGGATGAACCTTTGATGAATTTTCTTTATATTCTAGGTCAATCTTAAGATGAAATCACCTGATATGGCACTGCCGTAGGTCCAAAAACCCTACTCATCCGCCATTAGCACACAGGAGCGTTCAAAATTTAGTTGTTTCCACCGTTGAGTTGTCACTAGGGTTTACTAATTACTCTCTGGGAGCAAGGTTCATTAAAATGTAGATGGACACATGAACTCAAAACTCACCTGAGAGATGACAAAGGATACAATACTGAACAACCCTAGCATGAAATAAACAAATACACATGAATTCAAATCCCACAAGCTCTCACAATACCAATGTTCCATTCATAATTCAATTCAATTGAACAATGATTTACACATACCATTATAAGCCGGGGAATTGATCTGACGAAAAACAAGTAAGAAAAGCTGTGGTGTCACAACAAACGTAAGTGATAATGCACAGAAATCACCACCAAATCAATCGAATTCAAACCCGAGATGCCCCAAGATCCCAACCAAATGCCATGAAGCACTTGTGAGGCTCATGAGACCATAAATAAAGGAAATGGGATGGCATAAAGACCCAAAAGAATCATGTTAAATACATCTCGGTACATGCAGAGCCATTAATGCGTCGATAAGATAGCAAGGAAGGAAATGTCGAGGAATCTATTGTAGAGGCAGAATCTGGGAAAAATCGGTCCACATAGAAATCTGCAAGGATCAAAAATCCTTGAACAACAAGGGTCCAGCCGGAGTCTAAGTAGGATCCGGGAAAATCCGACCAGGGGAAAAAATCTTGAATTAGGCCCAAAGCCCGAAATTCATCTAGAACTTAAGATTTTCAATGAATAACCTGGGGGAAACACTTAGGCAATCAAAATATACATTTAAGCACATGCCTAAGCAAGACAAAACCTTAAAAAGAAAGGGCCAAAACACCAAAAGCAAAGCGAAAAAAGGGGTCCCTGCTTTTTATGAGGGCGTGTGTGCAAAAACTGCACAACTAATGGTGACTTCTGTTGGGAAAATGCTCCAGTGCATTTGATGACGAACAAGAATCAAGAACCTAGAATCTCTGGTTTCAACCTCACCATCAAACAAACAAGTCAGAATGCAAGATTTAAAGAATCAGAACCAAAGGATAGATCAAACCTTCCATAAACTGAAAATCCAAGTGTGTGCACATGAGTTCATTTCCCTCCTTAAGTTACTACAGGGACCAAGTTCAGTCAAGTCAGGCTACGTAAGGGTTCTAAGTTTAGAAGCAACCTGGATAAGGCCTCGCTACCAATCAGGCATCCATAGCCCTAACAAGGTTATCATTGTGACCCTCCTGAACATAGCTCTACTGCTATCCAGGCATCCATAGCCCCGGTAGAGATATTCAGGTATCCATGATAAGTTGAATTTATTTTTTTGATTTTCAACATTTCACTTTTCTTTGTTTTGATATTCTTTATGTCACTTTTATTTCAACTTGTGAACAATGAAGTTCACACTCAGGGCAGAGAACCACAGTGGATCTGAAGCAGAAATAGGATTTTTCACTCGAAAAGACTTCACAAGGATTCCTATAGTGACATCAGGGTTCTTAAGATATATGATGTATATAATATTTTCAAAGTACTTCAAATTCAAATCCACACCAGTGACTCAACCTTCTATAAATGTGACATTAAGACTGTTGGCAATAGCAAAGGCTTCAACCATCCTTTCAGGAGGCAAGACTAAAGTTCACCAAGGAAATACTTAGAAAAATTCCAAAGAAGATAGATTTTCCATGCAAGTGCAACACACCCAGGCGAAAACAGAGAAACCCCCAAAGCAAGAGCAGAGAAAAAACAAAACAAACCAAAAGAAAACCTACACTAACCAAAACAAACAAAAGCAAAGTAGAAAGGAAATCCCTAACCTAACTATATACAAGACCAGAGCTGAAAATAGCTCAAGACTGAAAATAATGCTTCAAATACTACCCATTGACAGGCAGTGGGATATCCTCTCCAGTGAGAGTTTTCAATCAGAAAGCATTATCTCCCAAGATTTCTGAGATCTGGTAAGGACTGAGCCAAATTTTATCAAATTTTCTATGCTCTCCCTTATGGTCATGGGCTTTATCCCAGGAAAGAACCAAGTTAGAAATCCTAAAATCTTTAACCTTGGCTCTCTTATCAAACCATCTCTTGACAACCCCTTGATGTTTAGCAAAGTTCTATAGGGCTTAATCCCTCTTTTCTTCAAGGTGTAATAGTTCAATAAGTCTTGCCTCACGTCTATCTCCCTCATCATAATATTCATTAATGAACTTAAGGGTAGGAATTTTCAATTGTATGGGAAACACAAGTTCTAATCCATAAACCAGGTGGTAGGGTGACATCCCTATGGAGGCTTTATGTCTTGTACAATCTGCCCAAAGAGCAAATCCAAGTTGGGTATGCTAGTCTCTAGGGTTCCTTTCTAATAACTTGTGGATGATAGTCAGAAGATTCTTATTAGAGGATTCAGCCAACCCATTACCCTACAGATAGTAATTGGATGCAAATTCTATAATGATCCCATGATCAAAAGCCCAGCTAGAAAACATTATCGATGAAAACGTAGGACCATTGTCACAAACCATAGACATAGGATGTCCAAAATGATTAAGAATACCAAATTCAAGGAAGTTAATCACTACCTCAAAAGTGCATTGTTTACATGCAAGAGCCTCTATCCATTGCGTAAAATAATCAGTAATGGTGAGGATATACCTATGACCAATAGAGGATGGTGGATTTATGGGGCCAATGAAGTCCATTCCCCATTGAGCAAAAGGCTTTACCTTGACAACTGACTGAAGTGGGAGTGCTACATACTTCTCTTTGGTGGCCACTGTTTGACACACATGGCATGTCCTAACATGGCTGTAGGTGTCTTTGAACAATGTAGGCCAGTAGTAACTAGCTCTGTGAATCTGGTTTGCTATAGATGGTGCTGACCCATGGCCTGTACCATATCTATCATGGAATTCCAACATCATTCTTTTAGATTCTGCCCTTCCTAGGCACTTTAAGTACACCCCCTTGTGATTTTTCTTGTATAAAACAACCCCTTTTAACATGAAATTGTCACTCTTCAAGTGCAATGCCCTTCTTTGTACTGGATTGAGATGATTAGGGAACCTATGAGTCAGGAGATAATAAACATCATCATACCACTTGCCAAGAGAAGCATCCTCTAAAGTATAAGCCTGAGCTATAAGATCAGGGCCTATCTCTGCCATTGTCTTTGTGAGCCCCTACCCTCTTACCAGTTTCATGGGCTAAATCTCCATATCATACTCCTATAGCATAGTTACCCACTTGGCTCTTCATTCTCCCAATTCATTCTATATCAAGAGCAGCTTGATTGCAGGATTGGGAACTATAGCAAAGATCTTATTTCTGATGATGTAATGTCTAAATTTTTTTGACTACCTTGACTAAGGCATAAGCCTGCTTCTCCACATTTAGGTACCTCAATTCTGCATCCTTCAATGGTGTGCTCATGAATGCTATGGGTTGTTCATTGCCTTGGTCAAATTTTTGGGTTAATATAGTAGCACAGGAGTGGTCTGAAGCAAATGAATATATATATGTAGAATGGTTTGGCATAATCAAGACTTACTAAAACTAGAGGTTCAACAATAGCCTTCTTTATTTCAGCAAATGCTTCCTTCGCTTCTACATTCCATTCCACCTTGGCCTCCTGCTCCAACATTGCATTTAGTGGCTTGACTAAATCTGCAAACCTAGTGATAAACTTCCTAACAAAATTGATTTTTCCAAAGAACGACTTCATTTCTTTTTTACTAGCAGGTGGTGGAATCTTGAGAATAGCCTCTATACATTCTAGATCAATTGCAATCCCCTTTTTAGAGATGATATGCCCTAGTAACTTACTTTCTATTACTCCAAAGATGCATTTCCTAGGATTGAGTGATATGCCAAACTCTCTGCATTTCTATAAAACTTTGCACAAATATGAGATATGGTCACCTCTATTCTTTGAAAATACCGTCAGGTCATCCATATAGATGATTATGCACTTTCCAATTATATCTTTAAAGGCTATGTCCATTGCTCTCTAGAATGTAGCTCCAGCATTAATCAAGCCAAAAGGCATTCTTCTATAAGCAAAACTGCCCCACTTAGTGGTGAAAGCAGTCTTATGTTTTTCCTCATACTACACCATGACCTGGTTGTATCCTGAATAACCATCTAGGAAGGACATCATCTGAGATCCATTGAAGATCTGGAGTACTTCATCTAGTGAGGGCATTGGATAATTATCCTTTTCTGATGCCCTGTTCAGGTTCCTAAAATCTACGCATAGCTTAATTTCACCATTTTTCTTTCGTATAGGAACCAGGTTTGCAACCCAAGTAGAGTGTCTAACTAGAAATATTATCCTTGCAAACAACAATTTCTACACTTCCTTTTGTATTATAGGCTCCAGCAAACCATTAATGGGCCTTTGCTTCTGTATAAAAGGTTTCACTCCTGGATTGAGAGGCATAGTATGAGTCATGACTGATGTATCATAAGTCTTCAAGTCTTCATAACTCCAGGATATCACATCTGGATATTTGTGTAATGCATCAATGATTCCATGTCTTTCTTTTGGGGTGCATATTTTTCCAATAAGAACATTTTTTACATCCTCCTGGGATCCCACATTATACTTGTCACATTGTCCACTAATGGACTCCTTCCTAGTGTCTTAATCCTAGTCTCTGATCTTGTCCAGATCAAATATTCTTTCTAATTGTACCATCCCCCTGGGAATAGTGTTGGTCTTCAAATTGATTACCCCTTCGAGGTCCATCTCTGCTTCTCGGGGCTCAATTTCATTGATGCTGTGAGAAGCAAAAACATCTATATTTGTGATAAAATCTAGAATATGCTTATCATCTTCAAACACCTAGAAGTTGGTAACATTATGAGGGATTGAGGGCACTGGGGTCAGTTCCACTATAAACTTCTTCAACCCAGAAAGAGATAGAGGTTGTAGAGTGTTGGCTACCTAGGCCAAGGAATCAGTTGTCTGGCTTTTATTTCATGGAATCAGCTGAATGTTGAAGGTGTCAAATTCTTCAATAAGGTCCCATACTCTGTGTCTATAGTTAGTCATCCTTCTGTCATGGTAGGAGTACTTCCTTCTAACTTGCTTGACTACTAATTCAGAATCTCCATACACTTGCAAGATCTTAACCTTCTTCTTCAAGGCCATTAACAATCCATGAACCAAAGCTTTGTATTCTGCTACGTTATTTGTACAATGAAACTAAACTCTATGAGTAGCAAAAAATGTCTTACCTTTTGGGCTGATTAGCTCAAATCCTGCCCTAGCTCCTTGTTTTGATTTGGAGCCATCGAATCTTAATGTCCAACAGCCAGCACTTGCGAACTTCTTCACTTCCTCACTTACATTATTGTTGCTAGATGGCTTTTCAGAAGGCATCACTCCTTTTCCTTTGTGGTCTTCTTGGATATTGATTGGGATCATAGGAGTAGGACTAGTATACTTCTATATTTTTTTTACTGCGGCTTGGCATAAGCAACAATCTAATTCTGAATGTGAAGCATTATGTACCCTACACGAATTGGGAAAAAGTAACTCTTCAAAGTTCATTCTTCTTCCTAACTGAATCTGACCTTCAATACATTTTTGAAGGAACTCCTAAAAATTGTCTAACAAAGCCAGCTGACTATCCTCTGGATCATCATTACTTTCAGCTGGTTCACCATTGTCCTTAACTGGCTCCACTAGGGCTTCAACACCACTAGACTCTGTTGTGAGGCCGTGAGACACTATATGCAACATGAGGATCTCCTTTGAATCTAGTTCTTCAAGGGGAGCAGAAAGCATGTAACTACCCATACTTACTTTTAACACTAGAATTTCAGCAGAGGTTTTCTGATACTCCGTAATCATGTACTTCATTTTGGGTTCTCGTTCAATTCTAATTTGATTTGGCATTCCCTTCCAGGGAAGCCACATATGGTAGTGATTAGTTGAAACATATCTATTCAGAGACCTCGTAAAGTCGCTTCCCAAGATTAGGCCATAGGCGTCAGGGATGTCAGCCACTTGTATATTGACAACTTGCTAAATTCTAGGATCAAAAGCAATCTATAGGTGAATCATATTCAACTCTCCTACAACATTGACTTCAGTCCTATCCAACTGTGTGACCTTCTTCTGAGAATCAGTAGGGGTGATACCCATAGCTCTACAGACACCAAGGGGCATAACATTGGTTGAGGCACCAGAATCCAACAAACAATTATGTAAATTCTTGCCATATACACAGACAAAAATCAAGAATGGGGGAGTATCTGTTTTTCCTTGAAATAGAGTCAAGGGAGTGTCTACTTGGACAACTTGAGATTTGTCCCTTTCCTTCCTAGTGTCCCCAGGGGGCATATGGACTTGATCATGAGACTGATTTTGCCCTCTTATTGGCTAAGAACTAGACACTTTAT
>VDFB02088200.1:0-43503 GCA_007258455.2 Sequoia sempervirens
TGAAACATTCTCCATAGCAATGAAAGAGGGATTTGAAGACATAGTAGGACTTGCTTGTATAATCATATTCTTCTCCAAATTGACTCCTTGCAAATTAACTTCATCTACAACCATGGTCTCCTCAATGTTTTCATCTTCAATAGTTGTGGAATTGGATGTTCCACCATCATTCATTGATTTAATTATCGTTCTTCTTTCTCTTTCTCTTTGTCTCTCCTCTCTCTTTGCTTCAACTTCTTGAGGAGTCAATGTCTTCCTTCTCTTATTACGAGCTTTATCTCCCATGATTATAAAATCCTCAAGCACAAATGAATGCCAATAGTGAAATTCTTCAAAAAATTCAATCCAAATTGGAAGTTGAAGACCTATAAGGACAAAATTATTCCTCTTGTGTTCCTCAAAACAAGTAGAAAATTAGCACAATTCCACTTTAAAAATTGTTTTCTTCATGCCTCCTTTGAAATTTTTTTATATCATATTGCAAGTTGAAGACCTTTTGTTCCTCCAAACAAGTACAAAACTAACACAATTCCACTTCAAAAACGGTTTACATGATGCCTCCTTTGAAAAAATCAATCAAAAATCAAGTTCACCACCTGTAAAGACAATAGCTCATGAAGAATAGCCCAATTTTACTACTCTCAGCCGTACATGTGAAGTTGCAGACTTCACAGTAATTTTTGACAGTAAATTTAAATAAAACAAATGAGATCTCGTTTATAAAACAGGATCCTGTTTTATAATCGGGATCCCATTCCCCTAAATTAAATGTGGGGACCATTGAAAAAGGAACGGGATCCCGTTTCCTTTTCAACAGTCACAACATTCAATATTAGGAAACATGATCTCGCTTTTGTAAACAGGATCTTGTTTCCAAAAAAATGAAATTGGATTTGCTTTGTGGTTGGGTTTATACCTTGTATTTTGGTTCAGGAAAAGCATTGGGAATTTGAACCTAGGCCTTCAACCTGGGTTGACTTGCAAGTTGAAGGTCCTAATAATGTCAGAGAAAAATACTAAGTTTGGACATATGGTTGACGACTTTTTTTGCAGAATTTTTTGACGAAATTAAAACCCATTTTAGATGAGACAATGCAGATTCCAAATATGCAATTTTTTTTACAATTGGATTATTTTTTCTATTTTTCAATTAATTTCTGATAAAACTGGTCCATAAACTTTAAATATCAGGGTTTTTACTATTTTAATAACTTTTTGATCAACATAACATTTTGACAAACGGATTTACAAGAACAAACTTCAGAAAATTCTTTTCAATTTAAAAAAATCAAAAGTGGTAAGTTTAGGTCATCTTGTATTATTATTAATGGTGACGATTTTTCAAAACAACAAAATCTGCCTAATAAAAAATTAACAAAAAAAAATATTCAATAAAAAAATACAAAAAAATATCAAGAGCAAGCTTCAGTGAGTCATAAAAATTTTCCCAAAAGGATTTAGAAAAATGCGATAATTTAAGTCAAAATATGGATGTCGTACACGTGCATGGTATGGTACAAAAAAATAACTTTTAAACAGTGGTTTTTTGAAATTCCTATTGAAACTCAATTTGTGCAATCTGGGTATTGAAATAAATTACATATTTGGAAACTAGACTCCGAGCACTACATTTTATGATTAATTGACTTTTTTGAAGATTCATTTCTAAGTGCTTCAAATTTTAAGGTCAAAATGTGTCAAATTCTAAAAATCAGGGAAAACACTTCCACTTTTTGGCCAAAAAGTGGACTCAACTTCTTGCTAGCACCCACACACACACACACGCACACGTATATATTATATATATATATATATTTAAATACCCATGTAATATATATATATAATAAACGCATTATATTGAATGCATGCATATACATATATATGTATAAATGGGTGATACCACAATAATGGTTTACAATTTTTGGCCAAACTGGACACTTAAACTGATTTTTTCTGACTAAATATTCACTTTTGGGCACCTGTAGCAGCTAAACCGTGAGGAATTTGAAGATTATGCAAACTAGTGATTTGTGGATATTTTGTCTATGGATTCTAAATATATTTTTTTCAAAAGTTTTGGAATCATATTGCACTTCTTTTTCCATCTCCTTCGAAAACTATTTCTTTTTCAGTAAACAACCATTTTTAAGGAATGATGCTCACCGTATAAAACAACTTTTTTTCCATGAAAGATAAAATTCTAATTCTTTTGAATTTAGATTTGTAACTCCGATATCTAGTGCTTCCACTTGGTTAGATAGTTTTTTATTGAATATTTTTTCTTCAATCAAGTTTCAAACTCAAACCAATTACAATTCGGACATAGAGGACTATATCTGTTTTATGTAGTTAAGGACTTCAATATCTGAGGCCTTGATATTTTCAATTTTTTGATAATCTACAATTTTTCCACATGTACAGAACAGAGAGCTTGATTTTAGATGAAAAACCTACATTCACAAGAAATAAAAAAATAAATATAATAATTAAAATAAAATTATTTTAAAATTATACTTTTTAGGAAGCTTATAATAAGGACTACACACGAATTTAAATAAGATTCATTTGATCCCTCAAAGATAAATCAAAATAGCTTTTATCAACATTTTGATAGGTGTAAAGGAGACTCTGTTATAGGTATGGTTTAAAACTAGCGAGGGTTCTATCCAAGGGGGTTTTGATCTAAAGTGGTTTCAATCAAATCCTCTTCAATTACAATCCTTTAAATAGAAATTTTCAAGGCTTAAATCATTATATTTTCTAAAATATATGATTTCAACAAAAATGGGGTCTCTAGAAATTGTAAACCGATTATTGGGATCACCAAATGTATATGCCTCTATGTACACATATGTAGGTATATCTATATCGATGCATTTGTATGAGCATACACATGTATCAATATACATAAACATATTGATACGTGTATATACTATACACACACACACACATATATATATGTTCACATCTGATTCACATATAGCCATTCACGATTACCATCATATTGATAAGTGTTTATGTGTGGTATATCTATACATGTGCATATACATGTCGTTAGATCCCATTGACATGCATGTACATATATATACACATACTTCCACGTCATCCCACTTGTCAATATAATTGTATTAGCACAAGAAAGATTTCAAAAGCTCAAAAAGATAAACATCACCCAATAATGCATGCAGTAGTAAACAATACTCTTAAATGCAAACATATCAACTAAGGATGACTTACCTACTACCCATAAACTGAATCAACTTAATCATTCTAATGTGGTGTGTGTATATGCTCAGATAGTTTACTTTTACTGGTTACCTGACCAAGATCTTCTCCCGAGTGATACTTCATCTCCGCTTGGAGGAATGGAACACATTCCTGCATCCACTAACACATGCACATGACAGTCAATTGTTTACAACATATGCAATATATATAGAGTAAAAGTACAAAGTTGTGTCACACTTTTAGCCAACTTATCAACACAAGTGAATTTTAGTATTTATAACTAAAAATCAATTTTGGTCAAACATATGATCTAGTCAGATTCATTATAGATAAGTTAAACATGTCCACAATTTTTCCAACTAAAATTGTTGGCTAAATGCACATGCACCACTTTGAGGCCAATTTACTAAAAAAATAAAATTATTTGAAAAAATTAATGTTTCAACAACTCCTACTCATATAAATAATACTTTTTTGAAAATGTAAAAATACCCTTTTGGTAGATCCATAAGTGTAGTTTTCAAATATATATTTATTTTATTAGTTCAATTATTATTTATATTTTATTTTATTTTTTACTAAAAGTAGGTTATCAACACAAAAATATTAGGTTGATTACCATGTTAAGAAAAAAACTAAAACTTACTATTTTTTTTTAAAATATGATGCCCTAGATAAAAGAATCTAGATTAACATAGTATAATTTGCTTTCTATTTTAGATAAATATTTAATATAAAAGTTGACGTCAACTGGAAACAACCATGTTTTAATACATACACATTCAAATATTTATTTAAAAATATATATTTATTAAAATTGCAAAAAAATATATTCATTCCCTAAAGTTTCAAGTTATAAATATACACAAAATAATTGAAGAGAAAAAAAGAAAATTTACTATATAAAGCTTGACATCTCATGTAACACCATTTTTTAGCATTTTATCAGCAACTAAGTTACAATGTCAATTTATAAGAAGCTATATTCAAATAATTTTTTAATTTTGTCAAAAAATTACAAACATAAAATATACTAAAAAATACACATTTTATTAGTTTATTTCATTTCAAAATTCAAAAAATATATGCCACTTTCTAGTGATTCAATTTTAAAAATTAAATCAATGTTGGTCATTTCCTTTATAAAAGTGTGGCACAACTTTATACTTTTACCCCATAAACATCTCCAAAGTTAGAATAATAATTCAATAACCATCTATTCACATATATGTAGTATTTCCCCATGAAATAACATCAATTGAGATAACATCAAATGAGATAATATTCACATTGACAACATGGTACGAGCACAATTTATTCATCTCCAGAATTCACATTACATTCACATTTTACCATAGTAATAGTAAATAGTAATTACACAATTGGGGTGTAACATTAAAAAAGTTTTCCTTCTAAATTTGACAATATTGTTTCTACAATAGAAATTTCAAAATATCTTACATCCATGGAAATTGATGAATTAAGTGGCATTCTATTAACAATAGAAGAACAAAAGAAAAGTAGTGAAGAATCTTTAGAATGAGCATTTGCATCTAACACAAACATAAGAGGAAAAAACATAAGTTTTTTAAGGGCAATGACTATCATTCCAAAACTAAGCATAGAGGTGAATCTAGTCAAAACTACAAAGGTAGGGGCTATGATCGTGGGAGAGGTTCTAGTTTTTAGGAAGAAGTAACAATTATAGAGGTAGAAGCAAAGGTCTAGAAGTAGGGATACTGGTAGAGACAAAAGACATGTTAAAGTGTTTCCACTGTAATAAATTTGGCCATTATGAGCCTGAATGTTGGCATAAGAAATATGTTAATAGTATTGTAGAAGATACACAAAATATGTTTCTTTCATGTTTGAATACAAGTTCTAATGAAATTACTTTATGGTATATTGATTCTGGTTGTTCCTCACACATGACTTCTAATAAAAAAGTTACTATATTAATTTGGATGAGAATAATAATAGAACTATTGTTTTGGGGGACGATAAATCACATGGGACTAAAAGAAAGGGAACCACTGAAGTAGAAAATGAAAATGGTAAAATTAAGCATATTTTTGATACATTGTTAGTTCATGCTGTAAAAAAGAATTTGTTATCAACTGGTCAATGCTTGAACAAAATTACCAAGTTTTTTTTAATAAGAATGAATGTATTATAAAATATAAGTCACAAAGATATGTAGTGGTTGCACGAGCACATATGAAAGTGATAGTATGTTTCCTCTTCAGTTTTGTTCAAGCAAGCAAGTCATGAGAACTATAGAGGTGCATGATAGCCAATTGTGGCATCAAATGTATGGGTATCTAAATTTTTGTGGTTTTCTTTTGTTTAAGAAGAAACATATGGTTTAAGGATTGCCATTTCTTAAGGATAAACACGAAATTTGTGAAGAATGTTTGTTTGGAAAACAACATAGAAATACTTTTTTGATTGGTTTGTCTAGAAGGGAAAGAAAACCACTTGATGTTATTCATACTAATTTATGTGGTCCTATGGAAACTATTTCACTAAATAAATCCAAGTATTTTCTTTAATTGATGATTTTGCTTGTAAAACTTGGATCTATTGTTTTGTTGATAAATCAAAAGTTTTTGAAAAGTTTGTTGAGTTCAAACAATTAGTTGAAAAATAAAGTGGCCAATTCATTAAGGTCATCAAATCAGATAATGAGGGAGAGTATAGGTCAAATGTATTTTTGGATTTTTGTAAAGAACATAGGATTCAAAGAGAGTTTACCATCTCCTAGCCTCCACAGCAAAATAAAATTGCTAAGAGAGAAAATAGCACTATAGTTGAAATGACAAGAAGCATGATGAAAGAAAAGAACCTAGATAAAATTTTTTGGGTAGAGTCTGTCACTATTGTGGCTTATTTGTTGAATATGAGTCCCACAAAAGCGGTTCATGGAATGACTCCTGAACAAGCTTGGTTTGGTTTTACACCATTTGTTGCTCATTTAAGGTGTTTGGTTGTGTTGCTTATGTGCATATTCCTAAGTAAAAAAGAACAAAGTTGATGAAAAAGTATCAAATGTATTTTTATTGGTTATGATTTTGAAAACAAAGCTTTAAAATTATATGATCCTATCAATAAGAAGTTAATCATAAGTAGAGATGTCGCATTTGATGAAAAAACACAATATACTCCTGATGAAAAATTTAAGAATATTGAGATTGATTTGAAGAAATCTAAACCTCCTATGAATGATGTAAGTGAAGAAAACTCTTATCTACTTGTGTTTGATGAATCAAAAGTCATTGATAATGCATAAAATTCATCCTCAAATACAAAGAGTTGGAAGTATTAGAAATACCAAAGAAGAATTGAGAAAAACCATCCCCCATCACTCATGTTAGATAATAATTTTGATCAAATAACTACAAGGTCTCATAGACAAGTTAATTATGCTCTCATGAATCATGTTATGTAGAATGATGAGCCAAAATATTTTGCAAAAGCTAGTGCAAAGGAAGAGTGAGTTGCAACTATGAAAAGTGAAATAGTGTCCACTAAGCAAAATGGTGTTTGCGAGTTGGTTGAATTGCCCCTTGGTAAGGATGTTGTTGGTACAACTTGGATTTATAAAAATAAATATAAATCTAATGGGAATATTGATCAATATAAGGCTAGATTGGTTGCAAAAGGGCACTCTGAATAGAAAGGTATTGACTATACTAAAACTTTTGCTCCTATAGCCAGGATGGATACTATTAGATTAGTCTTGTCTTTGGAAATTCACAAAATGGATGGAATGTTTATCAAATGGATGTTAAAAGTGATTTTTTGAATGGTTATATTGATGAGGAAGTTTATGCTTCTCAACTTTAAGGTTTTGAAATTCCTTCCAAAGAACATTTTGTGTACAGGTTGAAGAAGGCTTTGTATGGTCTAAAATAGGTACCTCAAGCATGGTACTCCATAATTGATTCTTATCTTTAGAAAAAAGGTTTTGTAAAAGGTTAGCTTGATCCTAATCTTTATATTAGACATATTTTGTTAATGATATTCTACTTGTTGTTCTATATGTGGATGATCTCATATACATTGGGAATAATTCCTCTTTGTTTTCAGAATTTAGAGCAATGATGGTTTCAAAATTTGACATGACTTATTTAGGACATATATACATTACTTTCTTTGTCTTTAAGTTTGGTAGAATATAGATGGTATATTTTGTCCCAATAGAAATATGCTTTAGATATTCTTTAGAGGTTTCATATGCAGGATTGCAATCCCATGGCCACACCCATGGAGGTTGGTGTTAAGTTGTCTAATTTTGATGATTCTCCTTTTGTAAGTCCCACTCCCTATAGACAGTTAGTTGGAAGTTTTCTTTATTTGACCACTACTAGACTAAATATTACATATGTAGTAAGCTTGGTCACTAGGTTTATGTCCACACCTAAGGAGACACATTGGGGGCAGATAAAAGGATTCTCATGTATCTTAGAGGAACAATGCATTATATGGTATCCATTTTTAGCATTCCAAGGAGAGTAAGTTGGTTGGACATATTGATTATGTTTGGGTAGGCTCTATAGATGATCAAAAGTCTACTTTTGGTTATACATTTAGTCCTAGTTCTGTAATCATTTCTTGGAATTCCAAGAAACAACCTATTGTATCTCTTTCTACTGTACAGGCTGAATACAAAGCTACTACTTTTGTTGCTTGTCAAGCTATTTGTTGAGGAGGATGTTACAAGATCTACAACACCTTCAGGATGGTTCCATATTGTTGTATTATGACAATTGGTGTACTATTCAAATGAGCAAAAATCCAGTGCTCCATGGTAGGACTAAGCACATTGATATCCAACACTAATACATTCATGAGTTGGTTCAACAAGACTTGGTTGAGCTAGTATATTGTCCCATTGCAACATAAATTACTGATATTTCACAAAACCCCTTGCTCATGATTGGTTTCAGACACTTCAGAGTTTACTTGGTGTTCTTCCCAATGTTCATTATAGGAGACAAATGGGATAACTAATGGACATTTTTTTCTTGTTGTCCTACAATGTTCATTATGGGGAACTATGTAGAATAATAAACATTGTTAATAATCAGTTTTTAGCTAATAGACAGTTATGATCGATCAGGTAGTAGTAGTTATTGTATTCAATTTCATATAAACTTGTATAAGTAGCATCTACGTCAATGATCAAGATATTTTTGTGTACGGTCAATTTTTTTTTTATGTTGTTTGTATTGATGATCTGCAGATCGTCATTGAAATTATGTTTGTAAATTGTTAATACCTTCACTCCTACCACTATGAGTGGCCAACAAGGAACTCTCACTCAGCATCCTTCCTATAATTGGCAACAATAATATCATTGCTATAAACTTCAGGGCTCCTCAATAATTCGATCAAAACTATGAGCCAAAGGAAGGAAAGATAAATATATATCCTCAGGTGTCATATATTTATCCTACTGTAGTGATCATCAATCTGCAAAATTTTCCCAAACTCATCCTATTTAAAATCTCTAAAGCAGTGATCATTAAACTATGAAATTTTTAAAGTCTTTTCAAAATTCCATTTTGTATAAAACAACAATCATGGCGCTACGAGCCCACGTTCCTTTGGGGCGTTTTGTTGAATAGCTCGCGTGCCTATTGCATTTTCTTGAGAGTTACTGAATCCATTTTGTGCGAGACCTGCAGCAATGGCGTTCATACGCCTTCAAAATGCACTTACTTACCCTTTTCAAAAAGTTCTAACTCTCACAAACTTTTGCCAAGTTTCAAACTTTCTTAATGTCGTTAAGTTTAGAGTAGAAACATTGAAGCTAAAATAGACCTTGGCTAATGAAAAAGTAATGACAAATAGGTTGAAAGAACAAATATAAGGCCTTGAAATAAAACAACTTTCACCTCCTGTGGTCATAGGATGGTAATACATTATATGAGGAAGTGAGCATATTGAAGGGCTTGCTATGAAAATATAAAGAGAATAAGCATGGAACATGTAAAGCCCAAAAGATATTGAAAGCTTGGTAAATTGCATATCAAGGCTAGAGTTCAAAAATTGATGAGAAAGGCTGATGAAGTATGGTAGAGCCATGAAGGTTTCACCAATGCATCAAATCATTTATTCACAATGAAGAGTTTTAATCATGATTTGATAGAAATCAATGTTAAGTTCCTATTTTAGTTGTTCCTAATAAAAGATATCTATAGGAAAGAAAAATTTTGTAAGGGAAGTTCTCAAGCCATGATTAATTCTTAGAGGTATCAAAACTATTTCATAACAATGTGGCCTTCATAGATAAGTTAAAAATAGACTTGAAGGAGAAGCACTAAGAATTCTAGCATCTAGTGGATTTAGTCATTCCAAGCATCATGAATACCAATGGGTCAAAAGGGATGTGGGTTTCTACAAAGAAGACTTTACTAATTTATTCCCCATGTTTGCCAACTCAATCTTCAACACTTGTGAGGTTCATCCAATTTTATCAGGCCATCAAATAGATAAGAT
The DNA here is from genome assembly GCA_007258455.2 of Sequoia sempervirens. NCBI lineage: Eukaryota > Viridiplantae > Streptophyta > Pinopsida > Cupressales > Cupressaceae > Sequoia > Sequoia sempervirens. The sequence goes on from VDFB02088200.1 coordinate 9,733, forward strand.
CATATCTTTAGAGGTAAAAATGAATAACTTAACTGAAAGGTTCGATCGATTGGGTTGATATGAATTGTTGAGCCCCATACGGCGGATGAGGAGGAAGCAATTTTGATTTGAAAAATTTTGCAGTACATATTCCCCTTCAACCTCCAAGGTCTATCTGGACCAAGAATGACTGTTCACTCAAATAAAAACCTACGAATCACATCTGCATTTTATTTAGTAAAACCTCACCATCATTATCCCTTATAATCCTTGTGACAGGATCATATCTTGCAGCCACTACCTGAGGAGGTCGATATCAAGAAACACATTCGGTACCACAAGCTTTCCCATATCATACCTCCAACCATTTGAAAAAGGATGAGGTGCATTCCACTGCCCATACCATCTTTTAAACAATTCCAAACCCATCACTAGTACCCTAGCATCCACAATGTTATAATTTTTGCATCTCAATCCTTCACCTAAGGCTATCCCTCTCATTAAAACTAAACCCCTGTTCTTGTCGTTTGTTGACAAAGGGAATTGGTCAAGGAAAACGTCATATAGATTCCTTCGCAAGTAATCAATATGGCCAGAATGTTGTTTTGTTGGCGCCATTTCAAGTAACTAGGGCTTTTCCTAGGATCAAATTATGAATAGCTAGGGCTACCCAAAACGCAATTACAATAGAATTTTGTAATTTTTCACAGTTCAAAAGAAACAGTAACCCTAGAATCTTAATCTAGAAAACTCTTATCAACACAACATAACCTTCCACAAGAATCACATTCAAATAGAACAATGATAAGGAAAATAACTCATGGAATTTCACACCTTGCAGAAGATCAAACCCTTGCCGTAGTTACTTTGAAAACTCTAATTTGGCTTTGGACCGCTTTGAAAACACTTAAATGCCTTAGTAGTGAAAGCAGTCTACAATTTAACACTTAAAATTGATGAAAATGGCTCGTAGATGTCTCGTTTGCCATTAAAGCTTGCACATCTGCCGTGCAGCGGCTTCAAGTGTAATTTGGCCCGTAGATTTAAATCTTAGCCATCGATCTCTTCTATCAGATCAATGAGGCGAATTCCTCCTTAAAAGTGACAACACCTCACATCATTTTCAAGGGGCATACATAATTCAAATAGAATACCGTGTTCGCCCTACGATATTAGAACATTAAACTTCCTTAGGTTTTAGGATCAACGGTGGTGGGCAGTTATTTGATTTTCTTCGCTTCGGTGAACAGTCGTACAACAGAACCCCATCACCTCTCTGAAAACCTTTTTCCGTCAAGATTAAAACCGGCATTGATTATGAGCGAGTGCATCATGCATGTGATTTATGTGCATAAGTAGCCCACTATATTGGTAACTTTTTATTTACTTTGCAGCATCGGCGAACTGGACGCCCATAAACCATGTCATTTGTGTCATTCTATGAGGTTAGATATTGAGTTTGAAAGGTATTATGTTAATGGTCCACCATTGCCACACCAAGGCTTCATGGGGAGCGAAACAAAAATTCCAGTCCTAGGTACAAAAAATCTGAAAATCAAGACATAATAGCTTAATAATAAGAGAACCCATAATCTATCTCCACTAATGTGATTCTCCACAACCATTAAAAGCCTAGTGAACTTTTCCTAGACTCTTAATTTGTTCTTGCAAGGTGCATGTCCTACCAACTCATTCATGACCTTTAATAGTCAATTGTATAGGTTCATATTCATGTATTTCACATGGAAATGTGATATATCAATACAAGACTAAATAGTCAAAATTTCATAAATACTAAAATTATGCATAAGTAATGTATGACCCAAAAACTTAAAGAATTCAATGGAAAGCAAAAAAAATTACTAAAATTTGGTTAATCAATAGACTATATGTTGATTTACTAGGTCAATCAACCTTTATCAACTTATGTTTGAGTAGTGGTTTAAAAAAACCAATCTCTCATAACTATAAATATCCACTTAACATTCATTACATTTAAATAATTCACACAAATAAAACACATAAATTTCTCAAAATATCACTTTTTTCGATAATACTCCAATTAAACTACACCTAACCTTAAAATTTATCCACATTTAATAGACTCATTTTTTTCCCCAAATTTCTATCGATCAATCCTATCTATCAATCAATTTTTGTAATGATCTACATTCATAATTACTAGCTCTAGGAAAATTCACCACCAACAAATTCACCTTCAACAATTCATTGTCATGAAAAATTCATCTCATGGAAAATTCACTACCAACAATTCACCAACAATTCATGGTGGTGAATTTTCCAAGAGATGAATTTGTCCTAGCGATGAATTGTTGGAGGTGAATTTGTTGATAGTGAATTGTTGGCGGTGAATTTCCGTGAAACCATAATTACTAATTATATATATATATATATATGTAGATTTTTTGACAGTATAAAAAGGTTCTCTTGATCTTCCTAAAATTTTGAATGTACTTCCCAACAAAAATATATGTATAAGAGATAGGAGCCAATCGTGGGTAGGGGACATATGGTGGGTATAGAATATGACAGCCTGACCCAGTTTTGGATAATAAAAGAGTCAATAAATTTATACTTAATATTCAACTACAAAACACTTTAATTTACAAAGTACACAAACTGACCAATCATGTGATGCCACATCAGTGTACCAATAATACATGACTTAGTGACCCACTATCAGCTGATGACACATTTTGGCTTTTTTTTGTGGTTTTTGACAAATGGTCTGTAAACATTGAAAAACATGCGCAAATTTCAAAGAAAAAACGGGGGGGAGAGGGGTAGGCGGGGTGCCAGCCTGTAAAGGACGTGTGCAAAAAAAAGTCGATCAACTCAAATACTGCTGATGCGGACCCTTAGCTCAACATTGCCCTACCCACCATCAGCTCCTCTCCCTTATGTATACATATGGTCTATCAAAATTATACTACTCTGGGCTGAAGGGCGCTTGATGTAACGGCAGAACAGTTCGATTCTTTGTCAATATAAAAATAAAAATAAATTATACTAGTCTGCAATAAAAATCCGTATACACGGACATATCACTATCGAATTTAACGCTGTGGTCTTCTGAGTTCGATGGCTTTGTCTTTTTACTACAACTGAAGTGCGCGTTCAGGATTCTCCTGCACAGGGTTTTGGGAGGAAACGGAAATAGCCGGTCTGAGCTCAGATTGAGACGTTAATGGAGGGTGACCTAAGTTACAAAGTGAATATAAAGCTTCTTACAGCCTGTCCAAAGGAAAGTCTTCTACACGTTCGCTTGCTTTGTCTTTCTGTGTTTGTTTTTCCTTCCCAATTGATCAGTGGACAAGTATGTACTAACAAGAGAAAAGGACAAATTCATTCTTTCATTTTACAGTTATAATCGTCAATGGGGGCCAATTTGAAGCTTCTCTTTTTGGTTTTGTTTGAGGCCACAAATTTATGGGGGGAGTTGGGTGGTGAGGTATTTTGTGAATCTAAGTGTTTTAACTAGGTGGGATGTTTTTACATATCACCATCAATCTTTTGAAGATTTGAGTAGTGAGGTATTTTGTAAACTTTTAGTGTATTTAAGTATAAAATTAGTGTGATAGTTGATAGTTCAATAATTCATTTCTATGTCAGTCGTAATCTAGGTCTAGTTGTTTTAGTAAGTTATGTTTTTAAAGGATAAGATTTGTAATTAAATCATATATAACCTCATATAAATCAAGTTCACTTTTATGAACTTTAAAAAATAGAAAACCATAATCATATAAAGTAGATCTAATTAATATAATAGTAAGGTCCATTTTGTCCCAAAGTGCACCCAATAAAAGCTCTTACTTGATTCTCTCATATTTGAAAAAGGATTTGTAGATCTAAAGCTTTGATGCCATGTAAGAGATATCAATGGACTCAAGCTTCAACGGTCCCCTGACAAAACCAAATATTACCTTTCACAAGAGAGTATCAAGAAAAATAATTATTTGATTATGATGCAAAATGAATTGTGATATATCCCCCAAAATGTACATACAATAAAATATATTGCTTATGTAGGCAAGGTTATATGGTACGACTAACTAGGATCATGGCAATGTCTTAATCCTATGACACGAGACAACTAAAGATAAGATCACATGTGTACTAGATACTTCTAAAAAGATTACTAGAGCCTTAAGTAAACTTAATATGTAAACATATGTGAATAGGTTCTAACTAATGATTAGTTAAATAACGTTCCCTGATCACACTACAAAGGGGAAATTAGATAGGAAATACTCCTATTCACACCAACATCTTAGAGGTGTTGTATCCAACTTCTTTGATCACTTAAATTGAGCTTATTTTATGAAATTTAATGCATACTCGAGCCATAGGTCTAGCCTATAATTTAGAGTTTCATGTTTATCATTTGTCATTTGATCTAATGAACCCATTTAGGAATGAAGTGCCACTTGACTAATCCCATTTTATCAATGATTAACCAAGTCTTACTTGGCCAACTACAACCCTTGCATCAATCAAGTGTCACTAGACTCTAGATTATAACTAATCCAATAGTTTAAGTCAATGGGTTGATTATAAGATATACAATTAATATTTTTCTAAATAGGTACAAAGTTGAAACTAGTCAAACATGTAGAAAGGTACCGCTAGTGTAATAGGTCTATCTATTAGTAAACTTGAGAACAACTTGCTTTATTTCAAGTTGTAACCTAGGTCTAATTGTTTTAGTAAGTTATGTTTTTAAAGGACCAGATTTGTAGTTAAAACACATATTAGATCACATGAATCAAATTCACTTCTATGAAATTCAAAAAATAAAAAGCCATAACCATATAACGTAGATCTAATTAAGATCTTAATTTCTTAGATCTATGTTGTACCTAACCTTTTTTATCACTTAAAATTGACCTTGCTTTTTGTACATACTTGAGCCATAGGTCTAGTCTTTTAACTTGCTATAATTTAGAGTTTTATGTTTATCAAGTACCACTTGACCTAATGAACCCATGTAGGAATCAAGTGCCACTTAACTAATCCCATTTTATCAATGCTCAAACAGGTGTTTCTTGGCCAACTACAACCCTTGCATCAATCGTCACTATACTAGGTAGTACATTAAACATGCATGAGTCAAATGCCACTTAAATATATCATAAATACTTTCTCATATTACCAAGTGTTACTTAATAACAATGGATCTCAAGTTGTGGTAAGACATGTTATGGTCTTACTCAAACTAAGTTAATTATAGAGTTACTAAACCATCAATTTGTTATGCCTATATTAAGATTTTGTTGAAAACTCCATTATATTATATTTGTGTAAGGAGGGAAAATGGCATGTAAGGTAAACAACAATGAAATCAAACTAAAGAGATCAAAGCAAAAGATCAAATTCCTATCATACTCATGAAATGAAACTATAAAACAATGAATTCAATCAATAAAGGTAACCATAAAGCAAGAAACCATAAATGAATTCATGAAATATAGCTATACCATCCCATGTTGAAGTGTAATTCATATTGATATTGGATTTCATTTAAATCAATACAAAGCCTCCATTTGATGTTGCAAAAGCTTCAAAGTGTGTTAATGGTGATCAAAGATGTGTGTGTATTTGCTCTCAAGAATTCAAATATCAATTCAACATGACCTCTTTGCATAAATTATGTAGATTCTTCAGTCGTTTTTGAGAAGAAAGAAGGTTGTTATATAGATTTCATGTTTTCAGATGAATGATCAAGATTTCATAGTAAGAGATCGCAATCAACGGTTGAGAACCGTTGAGAGGAAATAGATTGGACTAATTAGTGGGATTAGATTGGACTAATTGGGGGGATTGAAGAAATTGGGTTGAGTGGTTAGTGGGATTGAGGAATAGATTAAGTGGTTGGCGAGATTGTAAAATAGATGAGTTAGTCAACTGATTAGAGTGAGAAATCAGTGGTACTGATTTACTCAATCATAAAAGGGGTGAGGATAATTAATTAATATTGGAAATGAACGTGCAATTCATGTTTGACTTGATTTTGAATAATTGATTTAATTATTTAGGTTTAGAGAATGGAAAGTGATGTGACTTAAATTATTAATGATAATAATTTAATTGATTTAGATGAATAGGGTATATTAGTGATGTTAGGGTTAGAAGGAAAATTTATATTAGTTAAATGTAGATTTGATCAATAAAACAGAGAAATAGAACACACAAAAAATTATAGCAGCAATAAGACAACACAAAGATTTAACATGGTTTACCCAAAAAATTGGGCTACATCCACCAACACAAGGTCCAAAATATATTAAACTTTCAGTAAATAACTTTTACAAAGCTTGCAACAACCACTGCAACTTGCAACAACGTTTTTCTCCACGTTTTACCACTATTGTTTTTACACAGCCTTTGTTACGTGTACCTACGACTCTTCCTACATTTTTTCAGCCACATAACTTTAAATTTCTGCTAACATTTTTACGACATGTTTCCCTCAAAAGTCATCACCGAGTGTTTGTATATGCTCCCACACATGTCCCATTAATTACAAATTTAGTGTGGCCATTGCTTTTTACTCATGCACTCAATAATATATTTTCTTTTAGGTGATTACATTTAATATTTCCAATCGTCTTATAACTTTATATTAAAATATTGTAACTATACATTTCTAGCATTTAATATTTGTTTGTAACCGTCCTTTTAGATACAACTGTAACATAAATATTTAATAAGTGCAACAAATCATTTAAGAAAATAATATGAAGATTTTGCGTCCAAGTCTAATGTTGAAAATGGAGGTAATTATGTAGCTTAATACTTTATAAAACTATGAGATTGTAGATCTAATTAAGTGTTCTTTGTTACAATTTCTTTGTGTATGATTATCTATTTAGATTATTTTTACCAATTATATAAGTAGACAAAAGATTGTAGAAGAATAAGACTAGAAGATAGAAGTGACACAACATATACTGTGGAGAAACCCTTTCGGGAAAAAACTCCACCACCAGAATCAATAGTGCTTGTATTATTTAACCTTAGAACAAGATTACAATAAATCTTTATCAATCCTTGCTTGATATGCTTCTTTTTCCTTCAACAATTCTTCTTCACAACCTGCAATAAACTCTCATGAGTCCAAGCATGAATCCACACATCCCGTGCCATGCTTCACAAAAGTACTCTCTTAGAACTCTCTTCAACTTGGTGCAATAATTAGACAATTGTGAACATTGTAAAGTCCAAAGAGTTGATAATTACAGGAGGATAGATCTCCTCACAAATATCTACGCCATTCTTGTGCAAGTAGAGTTCTTCCGTGAAAAACAATGTCAAACCAAGTCCTTTATCAATTTGGGCATCCCAAACTGAAATCTTAACTAATTGTTGGTTTTGAAGATATCTTGTAAGCTTCTCCTCAAATTTGGCACCCAAGAATGGGCCCACTTAACTCATTCTTTTAAATATCTTCTCATGCAAAAAGTGTTAACTCCAAGATGCCAACTTGGGCACCCAAGATGGGTCCAAGTCAAACTTTGTTAACATAAACATATCTCTCCATCAATTCATGCAAACATGATGTATGATTGATCATCCCCACTTAATTGAATGTATCACCTATTATCTGTCATGCAACTCAAGTCATTAGTCATGCATTCCAAGTCAACTGAAGTCAACTAGCATTCAACTGAAACTAACTACATGCAACTAAAGATAATTGAACCATAACTGAACTAAACTAAATTGAATTGAACTGAACTCCACCCATGTAAATATCAATTCCTAACTTCTAGGATCTTTACATGCATTACTGAAGTGTTATCTTTCTCCAAATAGTTAATTGAACTCAAAGTGGGTTCCACCTTCCATGTGGGTGTCCCATGTGCTCCTATTTTGTAGGAGCTCTTCTTGGGCATCCCCACATGTTCCTATCATTTAGAATTAATTACAAATGTCAATTTACATGTTCATTTCATTTGAATTTAATCTCTTTCTAATCCTAGTGTTGGGGAACACTTTCCAAGGACTTAGGAGATACATGAAATAATATTTAGGATTGCAATTAAATGGCATCTTATTCCCAACATTCTCCCACTTGACATTATATAGTGCAATTATTCTAAACAAGGAGTCATTCTTATAAATCAAGTACAGGACTCAAGGCCAATGGCCCTCCTGCACCAAGAACCAATACCTTTCCCAAGTCTCTGTAACCATTTCTTTTGTCACTTAAACCTACACTAATCTATTCATGAAAACAAGCATCAAATTCAAATGATAACAAAAGACTCTGAGTGACTACCACACTCATACCAAATTGGAATAGCAACCATAGCAAGTTGCTAGCTCATCCAAAACTGTCATAGGTAGAACTTCATGATATAAACATAGCAACCCAAATCTGCAAACAACTCCCTGTATATCCACCATCTTGCAAAATAAGACTCCAAGGAAACCACACACATAGACATGCGATAAAAAACCTCTGAAGTAACTCACTGTACTAAAGTGTAACCATTCCAAGAGAGATTCCCCTCTCAAACATAACACATATACCTTCTGGAACTCCCACTACACAGGTAATGTCAAATCTGAAAACAAGATCACAACATTAACAAGTCCTCCTATAACACTTCACATAGACGATGTGGCTAACTCCTCTATCATAGTGTCAAAGAAGCATACAATGATATGCAAAATACATCTCTCATAACACAAGAACCTTCAAGAAGAAGACAATTCCCACAAAGAGAGAACCTGCAAATCAAACCATGTTGTTATACCACACTAACATGTGCCAAATTGTGTAAAGTAAGATCTCCTTCAACACTCCAAGACTAAAAGGATATCAACATCTAACCATTCAACTTATAATGAAACATGACATAGCTTATATGTAAACCTCTCACAAAAAGTAGATCAAACTTAGTCAAACATTCCAAAAACAAAAAGGGAATATGCAGGCAAAGCCACTATCTCCCATACCTGTCCTACCCAAATCCTCAGAACTAACTCAAGTTCAAGATTACAAGGAGAACAATGGAAATACATAAAATCATGCATCTACTTCTCAACAATGCATAAGAGAAGTCAAGATGCATCTTAATAATGAATCTAATAATTAGGCGGGCAACACCTCTTAGATCATTTTACCTACTGAGTAGACCAAGAGTGGGATACAATATTGTCTTGTGCATACAATAGACAACCTTCTCATCAGGTCTATGATGGACTCATTAATTTCCAGGTGTAGGCTTCTCAGTCTTTACTGTTGAATTTTTTTTTTCTTAAAAGTAACCATTCCAACATATATCTCTTAACATAAAAAATATCTAGCCTAATCCAAGTCTCTCTAGTGTCCATGAGCACCTACTAATCAATCCATGCCAACTTCAAGTGCAACTTGCATAATCATGAAGCTCCAAGCAAATGATTAATACTCAAAACTAAAAAGAACTACATCCTCTCCAAAGGAAGAACAATAGCACCTTTACCAAAGACTCTAAGGGTCCTCCATGAAACAAGATGCTAAAACCTCTTCAAATCACATGAAGATAACCATATCCTACCAAAGCTCCCACTGAACTATGATACCGAGCTATACATGGCAACAAGATAAACATCAAACCATCACTGTCAAAAAACTCCCACTGCAACATGTAACCAAGCTATCCATGACATTGTAATAACCATCTCTTGAATGAAGATCATGTATAACTATCGATGACATCATGATAACTATCTCGTGAATGAAGATCATCCATAGATGCAAAACCATGGGCTAAAAACCATGAGCTCCAAAACCATGGACCAATACAACTAGCACAAAACCATGTGTTAAAGACCACTAAAGGTTAATCCACTAACTCTAGCCAAAGAACTAGCTTAACCCAACTGCCCTCCCCTTACCACCTGGGAGAATTCCTCTCTTACTAGGCCTTTCCTTTCAGGGATTGAGCAAGCCATACTAGGTCTTACAACCATCAACCCAAATACATTGTAACATACTTCTTTTACAAATCTGCAACAACACAATAGTAAAAGCTCCCACTACAGCCATAAAACCTTCAAACTTTTAAGAGAAAGGTGCCCCAAACTCTACCCAACCATTAGCTTTGATACCAAATGTTGAAAATGGAGGTAATTATGTAGCTTAATACTTTGTACAACTATGAGATTGTAGATCTAATTAAGTGTTCTTTGTTACAATTTATTTGTGTATGATTATTTGTTTAGATTCATTTTACCAATTATAGAAGTAGACAGAAGATTTTAGAAGAATAAGACCAGAAGACAGAATTGACAAAACATATATCATGGAGAAACCCTTTCGAGAAAAAACTCCACCACCAAAATCAATAGTTCTTGTATTATTTAACTTTAGAACAAGATTACAATAATTCTTTATCAATCCTTGCTTGAGATGCTTCTTTTTCCTTCAACAATTCTTCTTCACAACCTGCAATAAACTCTCATGTGTCCAAGCATGAATCCACACATCTTGTGCCATGCTTCACAAAATTACTCTCTTAGAACTCTCTTCAACTTGCTGCAATAAATAGACAATTATGAACTTGTAAACTCCAAAGAGTTGACAATTACAAGAGGATAAATCTCCTCACAAATATATATGCCATTCTTGTGCAAGTAGAGTTCTTCCGTGAAAAATAATGTCAAACCAAGTCCTTCATCAATTTGGGTGTCCCAAATTGAAGTCTTAACTGATTGTTGGTTTCAAAGATATCTTGTAAGCTTCTCCTCAAATTTGGCACCCAAGAATGGATCCACTTAACTTAGCCTTGTAAATATCTTCTCATGCGAAAGGTGTTAACTCCAAGATGCCAACTTGAGTGCCCAAGGTGGGTCCAAGTCAATATTTGTTAATAGAAGCACATCTCTCCATCAATTCATGCAAACATGATGCATGATTGATCATCCCCACTTAACTAAATGTATCACCTATTATCTGTCATGCAACTCAAGTCATTAGTCATCCATTCCAAGTCAATTGAAGTCAACTAGCATTCAACTAAAACTAAGTAAATGCAACTAAAGATAACTGAACCATAACTGAATTGAATTGAACTGAATTGAACTGAACTGAATTAAACTGAACTGAATTGATATTGAACTAAATTGAACTGAATTGAATTGAACTAAACTAAACTAAACTAAACTCCACTCATTTAAATATCAATTCCTAACTTATAGGATCTTTACATGCATTACTGAAGTGTTATCTTTCTCCAAACAGTTAACTAAAGTCAAGGTGGGTTCCACCTTCCATGTGGAAGCCCCATGTGCTCCTATTTTGTGGGATCTCTTCTTGGGCATCCCCACATGTTCCTATCATTTAGAATTAATTACAAATTTCAATTTACATGTTCATTTCATTCAAATTTAATCTCTTTCTAATCCTAGTGTTAGGGAACACTTTCCAAGGACTTAGGAGATACATGAAATAATGTTTAGGATTTCAATTAAATGGCATCCTATTGCCAACATCCAATTGGTTTCCATAACACAACAAGTGACATAATTAAATAATTGATATTTAATTAAAATCAAGGGGACTAAAGTTAGATTTAGTGACAATAGAATTAATTAAATAATTAAAGATTGTTCAATTAATAGAGGAAAATAGGGTTAATGATGTAAATGAAATGAAATGCAGTTATATTAATGATAATGATGTCAATAATGGAAAAATGTCATTCAAGAAGTGTGATATGTGTTAGGTCATTTTTATAAATCTACATTTTGCCTCTCTTTGAGACAAAGTATCAGTTGCTTTATTTCAAAGAATTTGATGTTCATATCAATATTTGAAAAAAAAAAATACATGCCCCACTATGCTATATGGCCCACTGTGCCCCAAGAGTTAGCGGAAAGATAATACGACACTAGGCCACCCCCTCGAGAGGTTGGCCAAAAGAAAAACTTTTCAGTTTGGGCTCGTGACAAGGTTTTGTTGTAGTTAAAATGCATAGAGGATGAAAAAATAAGGTATAGGGCTCTCGTTTATAGATTCAAATGTTCCATGGTGCTCCTTATTTTAACCTAGAAAGGTTTCCAAGATAAAAAGTTAGGTTTTGGGGGGTAAAAATAGGAAATTAGGATTCATTTTTCCTCATTTGCACTCTTAGCCCTTAATGAATTCTTATCTCTAGAGATCTTGCTTTTATGATTGTCGAGTTGTGATGGCGAGGATTCTGGGTGCCCCACACTGTACAGACGTACTTCGTTCCTTTAGGGGGCTAGCTGGCATAGACGTGTGGTATGTACCACTTCCTTTCCTATTTTCGTCCTTTTACATTTGCATAATTAATGTTCAAAAAACATTTTAAACAATAGTGGTAATTTTGTGTTTATACCACTTTTGTCTTAATTTTATAATTATTGTTCTTTGTGTTTTTACCGCTCATGTAAAACTTGAATGCTATTGTTTTCCTTGTCTGCTATCGTAAAATTTGCTCGCTTTTGTTTACCACTTGTGTAAAATGTGTGCTATTGTTTTTCTACTTAGAAAGTAGTTGCTTTTATGAAATTTTTTCGCTATCATTTACAATGACCGCTATCACAAAACCTAGTCGCTATCGTTCAAAACAGAACTGCTATTGTATAATCTCACTGCTATTATCCAAAAAAGGCTCACTATTGTCAAATTTGCATGATTTGGCTAGTCTTTTTATAGTTTTAGGTTCGTGATATTATTTTCTAGAAAATTCTAGATGTCATGGGTTGAATGTTTGCAAATAGTTCTTAAACCACTTTATTCTAGGGAGCGACGACCACGAAAGTTGTTTGACTTGATTGTTGGTTTCTTTGAGGTCGAGAGAGACTTTCTCAACACTATGGGACTAGTGCATATATGCTATATTCTTGAGATATGATGTCATAGGGTTATGATGATTGCCCTTACAAAGAGATGGCATTATGAGACGTCATCTTTCCACCTACCGACTAGCGAGGTGACGATCACCTTGGAGGATGTTTGGAGGATTCTTCAGATCCCCATTGATGATGAGATTGTCACGTATGGTGTTTGAAAGGGTACCCTTGCCATGTAGTGATTACTTAGCATTCAATGACTACAAGTGGTGGACTCAGAGATAGACTTGTCTTCATTTGTCGATGGCATTGATTCGATATCGATGGTATTAGCTACCTTGATCATGGGGATTATGGTGCCCAATCATAGAGGTAGACATTTTCCTATTGGATAGGGCATCTACATAGAGTAGATGATAGAGCATGGGACCCAATATGCTTGGGGTCCATGTGTTTTGGCACACTTGTATAGAGAGATGCATGAGGTTGTTTATCGTGGAAGCAGTGTTATCTCCACTGGCATGACATTGTTGCATGTATGGGCTTGGGAGAGGATCTCAGTGACTAGACCAGATGGATGTCTTGAACGGGGTGTTGAGGATCCATATTCTTATAGGTACTCAGATTTTATGCATTACACCTAGCCCGATAGGTTACACTATTGGCGAGGCGTCTTTGCTAACATGGTTGAGTTTGTTTGGAGGCATTGGCTAGATTGTGAGGCCTGACATGATGACATGGATCAGTTTCCATTTTGTTGATAGACACGGCGGTGGCTTATAGGTTGTGTGGATTCCCTTTTGGAGCAATATTTGCCTAATCGGGTTCTCTGTCAGTTTGGAGAGTGCCAGACATAGTTTGGAGATGATTATCATGCATGGTTAAGGTGGATAACCTGAGAGGTCAGGGTATGGGGGTCAACAACCTCTTCCATTGATGTTGTTGTTGAGTTTAGATGACTTACCCCATTCAAATGGGGGTGGGTAGTAGGTTTAGAAAATCCTGGCACTACTCAGGATTATGATTAGTGGTGAGCCCATCGTATTGCATTGCGATTTGCAGATCATGCTAGCGTTGGGCTAGTCATGGGATATGTTCAGAGGGTGGCCAGTATTACTAGGAGGAGAGAAGATCATCAGAGGCTATGTATCATCATTGAGTAGCTAGACAGAACAAGGCATGGTGAGAAGTAGGGTGATCAGTAACATTAGGATCAATCTCATCAACTCCAACAACCACCATAGGTTCCTCCTCCATAGATGGATGAAGTAGCAATGACTTAGATTGCATAGTTGACTGTAGACAAGGATGCTCGTATTATAGAGTGGGATGTCAAGATTGCTCAATGGCAAGTTGTAGAGAGATAGGTGGTCGTCATTACTATAGAGCGAGATGGTTTTTTCCAAGAGAGAGATGCCTTGAGGCAAGAGCTGACCATAGAGAGGCAGGAAAGACTTACAACTATGATTTCACGAGCTTCCTTTGTTACCCTTGCTTAGTATCAGGCTGAGCGGGATCAACTTCTACAACAATGTGCATATTATCAAACTTTGTATTAGGCCTTTGTTTCGAGGGCTCAAAGATGCCTACACTTTAGAGAGCCTAGTATGCAGACAGGTGTCGAGTTTGGTGGCCAGTCAATGAGACAACCTCATCAATAACTAATAACATCAAATTTATATCCATCTCTAAATCATACTAACACTTCTTCTAACTAATAGCTCCATCCTACATCACAATATCATTAGTACCACATACATTTTGCATCCATGAAATCATCAGTACATATCATATACCAAATAACATCAACCATCACATATAATCATCCATAATCATCCATAATATATCTCATATATCATCAAAAATAAGAATGTCATATACATCATCAACTATCATGTGTGATATCTAAATATACAAAAGAATATATACGAGGCCTCAACTGGGCTGATGAATGTATATAATAAATATAATGTCTACACAAGTCGTTGATACAATAAACATAAAATTCCTACCATACTCATGAAATGATGCTATAAAACAATGAATTCAATCAATAAAGGTAACTATAAAGAAAAAAACCATAAATGAATTCATGAAATACAACTATACCATCCCATGCTGAAGTGTAAGTCATATTGATGGTGGATTACATTTGAATCAATACGAAGCCTCCTTTTGATGTTGTAAAATCTTCAAAGTGTGTTAATGGTAATTGAAGATGTGCATGTATTTGCTCTTAAGAATTTGAATGTCAATTCAACATGACCTCTTTGCATAAATTCTGTAAATTCTCCAATCGGTTTTGAGAAGTGTGATATCAAAATGTTTAACCTATTCTAAGCAATTAAAATGCAATGGAGAAACATAAAGAAACACCTCAAGATTAGTCTAAGAAATTTGTAAGTGCAAAGAGGAAAGTGTAAAATGATGACAAATGGATATACCTTCCTTCTTGCAGCTGAAACTCCTTGGTTGGCCCTTGATTTGGATTGATTTGTATGCTCCTTGATGGCTCTTGATATGGCTAAATGCAAGTCTTGACTATATGCTTGAATGTAGATGCAAATGGATGAAAGTTGATGGCTAGATGAGTGCACAAAATGGCAGCATTTAGTTGCAAAATGGCTAAGTCCCCTTCCTAAATGCCTTAGAGGATGGGGTATTTATAGGGAAACTTGAATTCTTCTAGAGAATTCAATGGTTGGGATTTATCCAACAAGGCCAAGATGAAGGGCTAAGGTGAGTTGAGGACTCACAAGCCCTCACATCTTGACATGTGGATTGTGAGATGGCTAAGGGTGAGATGATGTGTAGGTGATGTGGAAGAGAGGTACATGATGTGGAGGAAGGACAAGTAGCTTCCAAGTACTTTGATGTGACCTTTCAATGATCACATGGGGAAGGGGAAAGCTTTGGGAGAATAAAAGTGAATTAAAAATTCACAATGATTGGAAGAATCTAGTGAGGGGGTACATTGCTTCCAAAGGTGAGAATTTGTCACACGGACTTTGAGACAAGTCAAAGGTTCTAGAAGATGGCTGGAAAAGGGGATTCTAGGAATAAAAGTGAATTAAAAATTCACATGGGGAAGAGAGGGCCTAGGGTGAATAAAAAGGAATTAAAAAAAATTTTGGGGTGAGGAGACTAAGGTACTACTAGGTTTGACTAATCGCAAGAATTAGAGTGATACCAGGGGTTAATGAGGATTAGAAGCCAACTTGTAAAGTTGAGGATTTGACATCCCAATCAAGAAGGATTAGGGCATGCAATATCCCAATGAAGAGATTGGGAGATGGATTAGATTAGATGAAAATGACAGAATTAAACAAATGTAATATTTATTTAATTCATCTAATAAAAAGGGGATCAAAGAGGGTAAGGTATTTAATTAATAATTAAATATTTTAGAGATTTGGAAAAATTAAGGATATTAATTAAATAATAGTAATAATACTTAATTAACTCGGATAAAAGGATGTTTAGATGAGTGATAAATTCTGGATAAATTAAGTGTCCAAATTTGGATGTCTACATTTTTCCCCTCTTTGAGATGGTGTTACAAAGTAGCATCATTTCAAAGAATATTAAAATATAGAACCTAGAAGAAGATGGTTAGATTGGGAAAGATGCCCCAGTCATCAAAGAGATGACTAGGAAGAAAGATGATGGGGGTGAAGATGAAGAGTAGGGTCTTAGGATGACCCCTCGAGAGGACATGCGGTTTCAAGAGAACATGGGTGTGCTCTTGAAATAGATGAGATGATGAAATGGGAGATGAGGAAGAGGATGCAAATGGATGGATATGAAAGGATGAAAAGGCGACAGGAGGTTGGGAAATAAAAATGGATGCAGAGATGAAGATGATGTTGCCCCAATCAAGGTACAAGCCAAAAGGGGTTGAGGATGGATGGAGTGTTGTCAATGAGGATAGGGAAGGATACATCCCAATGAGTGGTATTGATGAGGGAAGGATACACCCCAAAACACCACTAAAGGATAGGGAAGAGTACCTCTCGATGATGATGATGAAAGTGTTGTTGATGAGGGAAGGATACATCCCAAACAACACTGAAGGGATATGGAAGAATAAAATGGGATGATGATGATGATGATGATGATGATGAGGATGATTGGATCTAGGCTTGTAACAAGACTGAGAACAAGACCAAGGATATGATTAGATGATTCAGGCTAAATGGAATGGATGGGGATTGGATAGAGATGTGAGATAAGGATGAACGATGAATGGATGGGGGATACATGCAAGACAATAGAATAGAAAATGAAATGCAATCCTAATGCAATTTTCCATCTTCGGAGCACTGATTTTTGTTATAGCATAAGACACCAAGTGCCAGGGTATGTGGAACCAAGGCGTAATAGTGTCTAATGCATGAAATAAACACAATAGACAAGAAGGCTATCCCAACACCCCAAAGTCACAAAGACCTTGGTCGGGCCAGGTATTGAGATAACCACAATCACAAAAGGATTCCCCAGCATAACACAAGACCTCGGGGATCTTGGTAGGTACTACGTGGGACAGCCAAGAAGACAAAAATAGACATAAAAAGATCAAGATATGTCCCTATGTTGACCAATCAAAACACACCATAATATGATGGATCATGGGGGCCTTGACAAGTGATGATAGGGAGCTCAAATAATAAACAAAATCCAAAAGTATCAAAAGATCACAATCAATTTCAAGTGTCCTTTGCCATAGGATCAAGGGGATGGATGGGATTGATGAGGTCTGTTAGGAAGGATGCATCCTATTGAGACTGATGATGGATACTAAACTAAAAGATCGTTATGAGGCGGGATGCTCAAAATCAATTGGATCTCATGATACAAGTGGATTGCATTTGTGAAGAACTAGCTAAATAAGGGCATAGCTTGATGACATGACACAAGGAAGACAAGAAATGAGGCTAACACACCCTAAAGACCTAGAGGCTCGGGGGCTGATCAAAGATTAGCCTTGCCTACATGAAAGCACAGAGCCCTCGTAGTTTGATAAAAGGCTGTCGACTAACCATGGATAAAAGTAGAAAGAGGATGATGAAGACTGATCGCAGATGACAAGGACCAGAGAGACAAAAGAAAAGACTGATTATAAATGATAAAGGAGTGGATGGACAGAGCAAAAAGACTGACACTAGACGATAGAGGAGCAGATGGACAAAGTAGAAAGATCGATGATAGGTGATAAAGGAACCCCGGGGGTGGATCAAATAATCGACCTTGCCTATGTGAAAGCGCAGGGGCAACGTAGTTCGACCAAAGACCAACGATGGACCATGATGAAGAATTTGATGGATGACAGGATGTAAAAAGAAGAAATACCGATGATAGATGATAAAGGATCCCTAGGGGTGGATCAAGTGACCGACCTTCCCTATGTGAAAGTACAGGGGCAACGTAGTTTGACAGGGGCAACGTAGTTCGACAAGAGACCAAAGATAAATGATGGATAAAGGATGATGAGAGGATGAGGATAGGATGAGTGGATAAAAAGATGGGACCGATATGATGAGATAGGATAGATCGGTTGGATTGGATAGGATGATGACGATCACATAAAGCTTAGGGATGGGATAGTTATCAAAATCATTAAAATGACTTGGGAGGATGATATGATAGATAGATAAGTGATGAAAAGTGATAGGGGATTGGAAAGATGTGCAAGAGAAGCAGAAGTGATGATGATTAGATAAATGGAATTGGGTTGCATGGAGGGAGGCCTATAGCTAGATACCAATGACAAGGGATTGTGAGATGTGATGAGGATAAAGATGAAAGAATGGATAGAGATATAGGGAGGGGGAATGGGAGCGAGATTTTAGGGGGGGAATAGGGCATGTTGCCGCACAAAGGGGCGGACACGCCCCGGAATGGGGGCGGATACACACCGGAAGGGGGCGGAGCCACCCTGGGAGCTGGGGTGGACACGCCCTGGAAGGGGGGGGCGAAAGGAACCGCCAGTGGTGGAGCCACGGAAGGGACAGTGGTTGAAAGCACCGGGGGAACACCGAGTAGGGTGGAGTCACCTCGAGCTGGGAAGACACCGGAAGGAAATGCCCGAAGTCATGACACGCAGGGGTGGAGTCACCTCGAGCCGGGCATGAGCTGCCCCGGCTAGGGCGTGGACACCCGCGTGCATGCAAGGATGGGGATGGGGGGATAGAAATATACATGATTGGGAGATGAAAGGATGCTAGGATAGATGGATAGTGAAGATAAGGAGATGGAAGGGATAGATGGATAGGCAGGATGGAGATGAAAGGGATAGATGGAAGATAAGGATGGATAAAAGATGGATAGGAAGACATAAGGATTGGGAGGATGAAAGGGATGCTAGGATAGTTGATATGAAGATAAGGATGGGGAGATGGAAGGATGTTGTGATAGATGGATAGGGAGATGTAAGGATGGCGATAGCATGATGTTCCGCGACCATGCGCGCTCAGCGAGCTGTAAATTCCACCTCTAGATATGTCATATATGATGAGGCATGAGGGATGGAAGACGAGTGGATGGGAAAAGGAGATAACTAGAGGAGGATACGATGGGTGACCAAGGAATATGATAGAGCATGGATGAAGTGGTAAGAGGGGTTGCCAGCATTTATAGATAGGTGCCTCGCTTTTGGATCAAGATCACAAGAAGGATGGAGGGGAGATACAAATGTGGGATATGATGCAGGATGTGGAAGATAGTGATGGGATTACGAAAGTGCATAGCCGAAGCATAAAGGTGAAGCATAGCGATGGAGGGAATCCATATCAGAAGCTGCCCTCAAGTGACATGGGGATTTATGCATGACTGCTTAAGCCGTGTTTCATCATGGTAAATTTCTTATCCAAGGCGCTTGTTTTCCAAGTTTTCACCATTGAATGGATTATTTCTCTTTACTACTTTTGGATTTTTTCTGATTTTTTGGATTTTTTGGATTTTGTTTGACTTTTTTAGATTTTTAGATAGCAAGGGGATGAAAATGGATAAGGATAGGGATGTTGATAAGGGGATTTAGAAGACATGTGATAAGGATATGGATGAAGGACTCAGCGACCGTCTACAATGCAGGCCATTCATAAAGTTTGGAAGCCGCACGGTTGGATGTTGGGTACAACCTTATTAGGATAAATGGATTATGCAAGAGGATGAATTAGAGTGTTTCGGAGAGATACATGGGATGGATGGGATGCCGTAGCGGTAAGCGGGATGGAATGATGGGGTGGATATGTGATGGGGAGGTGTTCTGGGACCAACATAATATGTGGTGGTGGATGTGGAAAGATAGGGATAAGGGATGGAATGGGATAATGGAATGGACAGTGGAAATGGAATGGAGATGGAAAGGGTGTATGATTGGGCTTTTGGATTAGCTTAATTTTGGATGTTCTTATAGATTTTCATGTGATGGCATTACATCTTTTTTCTTTGGGATCCACATGGTTTTGATCTTTGCTTTGGTGGGCCTTTGTGGCCTACGAATTTGATTTAGATTTAGATTTTTCTTCTCTTCACCATGTCTTTTAGAGGGGACATCAGAAGCTTTAGATTCATGTGGATCTTTAGATTGATACATTCTTGTTTTAACACCCAAAGTGCTTTTGGTAGCAATGGGATGAGTGCGAGGAGATGGATGATGTGGAGCAACGAAGGTAGGATTATAGGGATTATGTGTAGATGGAGGATGTGCGGGTATGTGCCTTTGTTGATCCTGATTAGGGGATATGTGAGAGGGATGTTTATGATGGATGACATGGATAGGTGTTGGATGGATGAAAGGATGAGATGAAGGAGGTGAGCTTGGGATATACGGACCTAAGATGGATGGGGTAAATGAAGGATGGGATATGGTGGATGGAGGGATGTAAGGACCCAAAATGGATGGTGGAGGAAGGGAATATATGGATGGAAGGAAAGTGGAGGCGACAATGACAGAGGGAGGAGGGATGGTGCAGGAAGGAAGGGAAGGAAGAAAATGGAATGGACAGGGAGTCTTGGGAAATAGGTCCAAGACCTTGCATGTAGATTTGTTCTTTGACTTGGATGGGCTCTAAAATACCTTGCTCATGAAGGCCTAGACCTCTTCCTTGATAGATCATTTTCTTGAGCTTGTGATCCATGATAGGATTTGTGTTATTCTGAAAACATGATGCAATTCCATTATTAGGTGTGAGGATGATGGGTGGTACACTATGCTTTTCTCTCTCTAGAAGGAGGCCACCAAGGAAGAATGTGAGAGTACCAAGGGATATGCAAGCGCAGTAGGGATAGCGCTTAGGCAAATGATGGGGATCATGAGAGGGAGAAGATGGGATAGCAGCATGTGGATGGGTGATATCAGGAGAGGGATTAGGGGATATGATAGGATTTGGATTTGTGGTAGTGGTATCATGTGATGGAGATGGAGATGGAGCAATGGAAGCTTGAATGACAAGGGGATCATAGGATGGAATGGATGGGGGACTGTGAACTTGAGGTGGACTAGATGGGATGGTGGACGGACTGGAGTAGTGGGGATAGTGGATAGATATGGGTATCTTGTGGATGGTGGATGACAGAAAAGGGAGAGACAAGCGGGGGAGAGATGGAAGGATGGAGGAAGAATGGATGGATGGATGGCCGAGTGGCCGGAAGGATGGAGTAGGGAGGTGGAATGGATTCAAGAGATGTGATGGTAAGGGATGGGGACTTAGTGGATTCAGAGGATGTGATGGTAGGAGATGGGGGTTCAACGGATTCAAAAGATGTGATGGTAGGAGATGGGGGCTCAGTCGATTCAGAGGATGTGATGGTTTCGATGCTTTGAGTGTGGTGCTAGGGGTGGTACCATCAATGATAGGTGTTGGGTGGAGAAGGGTATCGTCACTAAGGACCGTGGATGATGGGTTAGGATGGTATGATTCCATAATATCAAGGTGTGGAGTGGGAGATGTCTTCTTTGTTATAAGTCCTTGAAGAACTTATAGAGTGAAAAACTTGAATACTCTAGGCTGAGATGGCATGGTAGGAGGGGATGAAGGATTATGGATTGCTGGGGGATTGGGACTAGGGATTGGTGGACTAGGATTAGATGCAGGAATGGGATTGGATGTAGGACTAGGAATAGATGGGGAATTAAGATTAGAGGAATGGTTAAGATAAGGATATTGGAATGGTGAACTAGGACATGAGGATGCAGGTGGTGGATTAGGCTGGGAAGATTGAGGTGGCGGATTGAGATAGGTTGGTTCGGGTGTTGGATTAGGATAAGAAGGTGTGAATGCTATAATAGGATAGGTTGGTGTGGATGTAGGATTAGGGTGAACAGATTGGTATGGAAGATTAGGGTAGTGGGTATATGAAGATGAAGGATTGAGATAGGAGGATGTGGGCGGTGGATTAGGATAGGAGTATTGTGATGGTAGACTAGGATAAGAGGATGATGTAGATGAAGGATATGACAGATATCCCTTGTCAAAGGTAGCATAAGCAACATGATTAGGCATGGATGAAGACATAATAGGATGACTCGAAGGGGTGATTGGATTTTGGAAAGTGGGTGGAGAAAGCTTACTAGCAATGATAGTGTCAAGGGGATCTATGTCGCATTCTTCTTGATCAACAAGACTTTTGTTATTGTTGTCAACGTAATTAGGGTTTCCCTTGACCATTATTGATGGAGGATAAGGATTCATGATGGTGAAAGGATAAAGAGGATGGATGAAATATTTTGGATGGGATTGGACTAAAGCTCAGATCAGGATTTTGGTCAAGCTCAGATCAGGATTGGACTAAAGCTTAGATTAGGATGATTGGATGATGCAATGGGATTGATTATGACGATCAGATTTGATTGCAACACCGAATCTACTTCAAGATGGAAGTAGATTGATTGGGTTGAAGGTGATTAGATAGGAATGCGATTGGATTGGATTGGATTGGATAAGATCAATCGATGATTGATAAGATAGACTGAGGGATCGGATAGGATGATGAAAGGGACTGTAAACCTTGTTCAAAGATTACCCTAGATGACGTAGGATACTGATTGATTGGATTAAAGGATGAGTGGATGATTGTAGCACCGAATCCACCTTGAGATTGAAGGTGAATTGATTGGGCCAACGATGATGACAATCCTAAGCAGATGTTGATGAGGATGATCAGATCAGACACTTAGGTCAATTTGGATAATAATTTAAGAAAAAGTTCAAGGGATCTGGATGGGGAAAATGATGATTTTATTGGAGAAATGGATGATGAATACTCAAGATGAGTAAACAATTGATTGAAATGGATGAACGACTATGCAGAACGAGTAAGCAACTGCTCACAACGGATGAATGATTCTCGGAATGAGAAGATGAAGGTTTGGAATAGATGAAAGATTACTCAGAATGATTGATTAGGATTGTTGAACGAGAGTTCAAAATGATTGAAGGAGGTGTGAAACAAATGAATGTTTACTTAGAACGAGTAAATGGATGATCAGAATGATAGAATAAGAGTTTAGAATGATGAAAGGAGGTGTGAAATAGATGAATGTTTACTCAGAATGAGTAAACAGATGATCAGAATGATAGAATGAGAGTTTAGAATGAGGAAAGGAGGTGTGAAATGGATGAATGTTTACTCAAAACGAGTAAATGGATGATCAGAATGACAGAATGGGAGTTTGGAATGATGAAGAATGAGAGTTTGAAATGATGAAAGAGGGTTTGAAATGGATGAACGTTTACTCGGAATGAGTAAATGGATGATCAGAATGATAGAACGAGAGTTTAGAATGATGAAAGGATGTGTGAAATGGATGAACGTTTACTCAGAACAAGTAAATAGATGATCGAAATGATGAAGAACAAGAGTTTAGAATGATGAAAGGGGGTTTAAAATTATCAAATGGAGGTTTTTGGAGGCTTAGAATGAAAAAATGGAGGCTTGGGATGATGAGATAACGGTTGGGAATGATTAAATGATGGTTCAGAGGCTAAACGGATCCAAACGGGGTGATTTCAGGTGTTCAGGAGGGTAAAATCGCCCCTCTGCAGTAAATTAGGGGCATAGTTGCCCTTCTGCAGTAAATCAGGGGCACAGTCGCCCTTCTACAAAAAATCAGGGGCATAATCACCCTTCTACAAAAAATCAGGGGCGTAATCACCCTTCTATGGAAAATTAGGGGCGTAATCGCCCTTCTATGGAAAATCAGGGGCATAATCACCCTTCTACATAAAATCATGGGCGTAATCACCCTTCTCTAGAAAATTAAGGGCATAATCTCCCTTCTGCGGAAAATCAGGGGTGCAGTCACCCTTCTGTAGAAAATTAGGGGTGTAATTGCCCTTCTGCGAAAAATTAGGGGTGTAATCGCCCTTCTGCAGAAAATCAGGGGCATAGTCACCCTTCTACGAAAAATCAGGGGCGTAATCGCCCTTCTACAAAAAATTAGGGGCGTAATCACCCTTCTGTGAAAAATCAGGGGCGTAGTCACCCTTTTGTGGTAAATTAGAGACTTGGTTTGATGAAAATGACTATGGCAAGGACTTTAAAATGACAATGATAAGGCCAATTTGTCAAAAATTTCACTAGTTTCTCACAAGAAAACACTTTCAAGCAACACAATCCTATGATTAGTGTTAAGGGTATGGCCAAAGGGGTCTTAATCTAGGATGCACAAGGTGTCTAGGGAGTCCTCGATATACTCTCGATATGTGAGGCACAACCGTGAACACCAGCCCATCACAAGTGTGAGTCGGGAACCCCAGAAATATACTGAAGGGCTTAGACCAACTCTTCATGTCTATCTAGGTATCACCCTAGCTTCAACGCTCTGCCAATTATGACATGACTAGATTGGGGTACAACTTTCGCTCTCCCCCCTTTATATACCCCGTCGATATGCGTGGTTGGAATCGTCCCTTGGGGTGATGAAATCCCCAAGCAGGTCCCGCTAGAAAGAAAGCACTAATAATTTCCAACTACTCCCCAGGCTCACACGAAGTGCAAGGGGAAAGTAAAAACAAACCAATGCTCCCTTTGGGTAATAGAAAAAGATAGACACAACAAGCAATGAATATTACTCCCCCTAATTAATCTATGTTCTTAGATTAACACAAACAACAAGGATAGTTTAAAAATTTTGAGCAAACGGATAGTCCTGCAAGCAAATGTTAGATGTTTTATCCCGCTTTCTTAATCAACTTCACAAGAATATGCTGCAAAAAG
Organism: Sequoia sempervirens; assembly: GCA_007258455.2. NCBI lineage: Eukaryota > Viridiplantae > Streptophyta > Pinopsida > Cupressales > Cupressaceae > Sequoia > Sequoia sempervirens. The sequence goes on from VDFB02088200.1 coordinate 34,762, forward strand.
TTAGCAAAAATACCAATATCCTTGCAAAAATAGTGTTAGGGGGTTAATACTTGAAAATAGCAAAAAACCGAAGCCAAAATGATAGTTTTACCTTTCAAAAATGTGTTGCTTTGCGGTGACAAGGGGGCACAATCACCCTTCTGTAGTAAATCAGGGGCGCAGTCACCCTTCTGCAGAAAATTAGGGGTGCAATCGCCCTTCTGCAGTAAATCAGGGGCGCAATCGCCCTTCTGCGGAAAATTAGGGGCGCAGTCACCCTTCTACAGAAAATTTGGGGCATAATCGCCCTTATGTGGGAAATCAGGGACGCAGTCACCCTTCTGCTGAAAATCAGGGGTGCAGTCACCCTTCTGCGAAAAAATATTAGCACAAAAATTTTAGCCCAGGGGGCATAGTTGCCCTTCTGAAAAAAAATGTTAGCACAAAAATTTTAGCCCAGGGGGCATAGTCACCTTTTTGCAAGAAAAGTGTTAGCCAAAAATTTTAGCCCAAGGGGCATAGTCGCCCTTCTGCAAAAAAGTGTTAGCACAAAAATTTTAGCCCAGGGGGCGTAGTCGCCTTTCTATAAGAAAAGTGTTAGCCAAAAATTTTAGCCCAAGGGGCATAGTCACCTTTCTGCAAGAAAAGTGTTAGCCAAAAATTTTAGTCAAGGAGGGGGCATAGTCACCCTTCTGTAGAAAAATAGGGGCGCAGTCGCCCTTCTGTAGTAAATCAGGGGTGCAGTCGCCCCACTATGAAAAATCAGTGGCATAATCGCCCTTCTACGGAAAATCAGGGGCGTAGTCACCCCACTACAGAAAATCAGGGGCGCAGTCGCCCCTCTGCAAAAAATCAGGGGCATAGTTGCCCTTCCATGATGTATTCCTTCAAAAAATTCAACAACAATGAACGTTAAATTGCAAAATCTGCTTGTGGGTCCCACCAGGCATGCCAAAAATGTGATATCAAAATATTTAACCTATTCTAAGCAATTAAAATGCAATGGAGAAACATAAAGAAACACCTCAAGATTAGTCTAAGAAATTTGTAAGTGCAAAGAGGAAAGTGTAAAATGATGACAAATGGATATACCTTCCTTCTTGCGGCTGAAACTCCTTGGTTGGCCCTTGATTTGGATTGATTTGTATGCTCCTTGATGGCTCTTGATATGGCTAAATGCAAGTCTTGACTATATGCTTGAATGTAGATGCAAATGGATGAAAGTTGGTGGCTAGATGAGTGCACAAAATGGCAGCATTTAGTTGCAAAATGGCTAAGTCCCCTTCCTAAATGCCTTAGAGGATGGGGTATTTATAGGGAAACTTGAATTCTTTAGAGAATTCAATGGTTGGGATTTATCCAACAAGGCCAAGATGAAGGGCTAAGGTGAGTTGAGGACTCACAAGCCCTCACATCTTGACATGTGGATTGTGAGATGGCTAAGGGTGAGATGATGTAGGTGATGTGGAAGAGAGGTACATGATGTGGAGGTAGGACAAGTAGCTTCCAAGTACTTTGATGTGACCTTTCAATGATCACATGGGGAAGGGGAAAGCTTTGGGAGAATAAAAGTGAATTAAAAATTCACAATGATTGGAAGAATCTAGTGGATAAGACAAGGTTCCCAAAAGGTGGGAATTTGTCACATGTGACTTGATGTGACAAGTCAAAGGTTCTTAGAAGATTGGGAAAAGGGGATTCTAAGAATAATAAAAGTGAATTAAAAATTCACATGGAGAAGAGAGGAGCCTAGGGTGAATAAAAAGGAATTAAAAATTCTTTGGGAGGTGGGGAGAGTTGACCAAGGTACTAATTAGGCTTGACTAATCAGTAATTAAAGAATAATTAGTTGAGGATTAGAAACCAACTTGCAAAGTTGGAGGATGTGACACATCCTAATCAAGGATTAGGCATGTGCACATCCTTAATGAAGAGATTGGGAGATGGATTAAGATTAGATGAAAATGACATGTGAGGAATTAAATAAATGTAATATTTATTTAATTCATTTGATGAAAAGGGGATTAAGGAGGGTAAGGTATTTAATTATTAATTAAATACCTTAGAGATTTGGTAGAATTAAGGATATTAATTAAATAATAATAATATTACTTAATTAACTCAGATAAGAGGATGTTTAGATGAAAAGTGATAAATTTGGATAAATTAAGTGTCCAAATTTGGATGTCTACAAGAAGAAAGAAGGTTGTTATATAGATTTCATGTTTTTCGGATGAACGATTGAAATTTCATAGTAAGAGGTCACAATCAACGGTTGAGAACCGTTGAGAGGAAATAGATTGGACTAATTAGTGGGATTATATTGGAATGATTGGGGGGATTGAAGAAATCAGGTTGAGTGGTTAGTGGGATTGAGGAATAGATTGAGTGGTTAGTGGGATTAAAGAATAGATGAGTTGGTCAACCAATTAGAGTGAGAAATCAGTGGTAATGATTTACTCAATCATAAAAGGGGTGAGGATAATTAATTAATATTGGAAATGAACGTACAAGTCATGTTTGACTTTAACAAATAAAGTTGTATTTGTTTGTTGACTATGTTGAATGATTTTGAATAATTGATTTAATTATTCAGGTTTAGAGAAGGGAAAGTGATGTGATTTAAATTATTAATGATAATAATTTAATTGATTTAGATGAGTAATCAAGAGGAATAATTAATGATAATAATTTAACTGATTTAGTGACATAATTAAATATTTGATGTTATTTAATTAATCAAGAGAAATAAAGTTAAATTTAGTGAGAATATAGTGAATTAATTAAATAATTAAATATTATTGAATTAATAGAAGAAAAATGATGTGAAATGCAATTATATTAATGATAATGATGTCGATAATGGAAAAATATCATTTAAGATGTGTGATATGTGTTAGGTCATTTTTACATGGCTACAATTTGAATATAATTAAAAAACCCTATAAATTCAATCCAATATTATCTAGGACAAGTTTAGATTGATCAAACCTAATATTCTATAGAATACCATTAATAATGCACATAAACCATAATTCTCAAGATTATTTAACAAAGATGCAAACCTTAAATTAGATCTCAAACATGCAAAGACTTATTGATCTAGTTTACATAAACTGATAAAGAAGGTTATACTCATTCATTATATCTATAATGACCCTATAGATTTGAGAGGGAATCACCTATTACAAGATCATTTGTAGTATAGGGAGAATTGATGAAAAATTTAACTTAAAGTCAAAATTTTAGGTTTTATCTTCATAGAATATTATACAAGGGTAAGCTAATACAACTTAGTTAACCTTTGCATCCTTAAGGAAGAATAAACATTAAAAAACAAATTATACAAGATAGAGCATAATTATGCATCTAAATTCTTTGACAATAGAGATAAACACAAGTGATTCCAATTCATGACTTGTTATATCTTTGTTTCATGTTATTTCTTATCAAATGAAGAGATTTAAATATAAACTAATTTTTAACAAATTTTAAAATATACCTTCTTTTTATTTAAAATATTTTTGCATCATTTTTTCATTTAATTTTATATCATTTGTCTTGAATATGAATGCATGATTTTATTTTTCCTTCTTCTTTTATTTGTCATCTCTTATTTTGCAAAATATATGCCAGGAATTATTTTATTGAAGATTTTGCCTTGTCAAAAACTCAAAAAATATTGACAATTCTTTTTTCAAATATTTAGCCCTACAAAAATTTGAAAGCTGCAAATATAATTTATGTTTTTTTAATATTTCACAATAAATTTTGTTATATTTATACAAACTTTTAATTTTAATTTTTTAAAGGTTAGCTTCAACACCTTCAAACAAAGGTGTTGAAACACAAAATATTTTAATATTTTTTTGGTTGGCAAAAACACCTTTGAATGAAGGACCTAGGATAGGCCTTCTTCCCCTAGTTCCTAAATTTTATTTAGAATTTTTTGTTTCCACTTTGGATTGGACTATTAAATGGAATGAGCATGCTAGGATAATTTATAGGATCCTAATCTTTGAAATAAGCTTTCTAAAAAGTATAATTTTGAATATTTTAATTTAATTATTATATTTATTTTTTATTTTTTAGTGAACATAGGTTTTTCAATTATTATCAAGATCTATGTGATATATATATTATGGAACAAACCTATGTCATTTATAATTATGAAAACAAATATATGCACTAGTGTTACAAACCTATGTTTAAGCATTTATAATTTTATCTTTATTGTAAAACTTATTTTAGATTATGGATTAAATGTCACTTTTAAAAATTAATATTAACTATAAAAACAAGTTATTAAAAAATATGTCATTTATAATTATAAGTTGCAGGAAGCTGAATTCAACTATACAATGACCAGAGAAAGAAATGTTGGCAGTAATCTATGCCTCGAACAAATTCAGGCATTACATAACTGGTTACCAAATCTTTGTGCACATTGATCATGCAACCATTAGGTATCTCATGAATAAGCCTTTGATCTTTGGTAGGCTGGCAAGATGGTTATTATTGATGTAAGAGTTTGACATAACCATTGTGGAAAAACCAGGGAAGGCTAATGTTGTTGTAGATTTTCTTTCAAGGTTGACTACATCAGGGGATAATCAAGCCATAGATGACTCTTTTCCTAATAAGCATATATTCTCTATCAGTGTACAAACACCCTGGTATGCTGACATAGCTAATTATTTGGTCATAGGTAGAGTTTCTCCTCACTTCTCTCCAAAAGAGAGAAGGGCACTCATTGAAAAATCTTTTCCTTTCTCATGGATTGCTGGATGTTTTTTTTATACTAGACCAAACCATGTCATGAGGCAATGTGTGAGAGAAGATGAGACATATAACATTTTGCATGCATGCCACAATGAACCATGTGGAGAACATTTTGCAACCAAGAGGAAAATAATGAAGATTTTGAACACGAGATATTACTAGCCAACACTCCATAAGGATGTAGGAAGGTATACACAAAAATGTGACAGATGCCAAAGAGTAGGCAGGCCAACCAAATGAGATGCCACTTTACCCTTAGGTAGTAATCACTCCCTTTGACAAGTGGGGATTGAATTTTGTAGGACCCATTGACCCCCCATCAAATGGTAATTCTTATATCCTGGTATGCACTGATTATGTAACTAAATGGGTAGAAGTTAAGGGCATGAAGCATGCAAGAGATAACAAGGTTACAAAATTTCTTTATGAGGATATTTTTACAAGGTATGGAGTTCCATGAGAGATCGTGGCTGATCAAGGGGCTCAATTCACACCAACCCTTGTTGCATCACTAGTTAATGAGTACAACATAAGACACATAAAGTCTACTCCTTATCAACCCCAAGCTAATGGCCAAGTTGAGGTAACCAACAGAGAAATTGAAGCTATTTTGACCAAAATAGTAGCTATCCACAAAAAGGATTGGGCAAATAGATTACCAAAATTTGTTTGGGCCTAAAGAACTACCTGGAAAACAACTACAGGCTTCACTCCATTTGAGTTGTTGTATGGAAAGACAACCATGATGCCCATTGAATTTGAACATAAGACTCTTAGGACTACAGTATATTTGGGGATGGATATCTCTGAGGAATAGAGAGAAAGAATCATGCAACTAAATGCTTTGAATGAGATGAGAAGAGCAACCCTACATCACATAGAGGTAGTGCAGAATCAGAGAATCAAGTGGCATGACAAATTCATCAAAGATAAGAAATTCCAACTAGGAGATTGGGCCCTACTCTATGACTCAAGATATCAGGACAATGTAGGAAAATTGCAAACAAGGTGGCTAGGACCATATGAGCTTGTTGAAGTATTTCCTAATGGTGTTGTACAACTTATTACTATTGACCCAGTTAGATTTAAGCTTCTTGTCAATGGTCACCACCTCAGATTGTATCACAAGCCAACTTCCAAGGAGGAGTTCCTATAGCAATTCACTCAGCATGCAACATTTGAGCTTCCAGTAGCCAAAGGAAGTGGACCTAGTGTCCCTCTTTTTGGCTAATTAAGGTATTTACTTGCCATAATAAAGACTTCCACCTTTGTGGGATTCCATTTCTTCACCCATCCGCCCATCCACCCATCCATCTCCACCTTTCTCTCTCTTCCATCACTTCGCTCCACCTCATTCCATCTCATCTTCATTAATTTCTCAACTTATTTCCTAAAAAGGTGAACGGTACTTTCTCCACAATCTTTGCAATGAATCCTCCACACATTCAGGTATGTGTGCATTAATTGCTATGTCTTAATTATCTTTAAGTGCATTCATTTAATTGTTGTACATTAGTATGGACATTCACCATAGCATGCCAATATTCCCTACCCTGTCAAATCATCATTCCACATGTGAGGATGCATGCCAAAATTTAGGTTGGAGGGGAAGGAAAAGGATGTGAATATTTTTCCCACATGTCAGTCCATGCTTGTCTATGTTAGCAAAATTTAAATTGAGCCAATTTGAAATCTGAGTGAGAGGACGGCTCGTATGTGTAAGGTGACACCAATTGTTGTTGCCATTTCTCTCCATCATAGCTTTCCTTTATTACTCCTTCCTTGCCATTATTGACCCTGTCATATCTCAAGTTGAAAGGGAAAGTTTAGTCAACATTGGCATTGGAAAGTTAGCAAGTATTGCACGAAGGTGAATTTGGTTTTCAAACAGAATTGCAGGAAGGAAACCACAGAGTGTTTGTTTGATTGTAGACAATGGGAGGTGGGTTAATTTGAAATGAACCCATAGTGCACGATGTATTACTGCAGGATGCACCCTGCCTGGTCGAATTCAGAAACTGTAGGTGGATAGACTACTTCCTGAAGTTGGATGATTTTGATGAAGACATTGCACTAGAGTTTGCCCAGAAATTGTTTGAAGGGAAGGCCACGATAATAGGGATGGAGGTCATAGAAAATGAAGAAATAATTGTAGAAGTCACAAGGTTGCCTACTGATGGTGAAAATTGCCTTGCTTTGAGAGATGCCATATCAACTAGGGCCAAATTTGTAGAGCCGAACAACCCTCCATTGAGCATAGATAAACATGGTGTGAAGAGAATGTCTCTGCCTAAGCCATGGAAGTAGATAGTTGTTTATGTCATAAAGTACATCACCTGTGAAGGTCTCTAGTCAAATTTGATTTTTGTATACTTCAAGCATTTGAATCACATGAGGCACAGAAGGAGGATGAATGTATCAAACGTGTTATACAACCTTCTTTCAATCATGGTGGTTGAGACTCAGAAAGGTAGGGAAAATTTTGTTTCCCACCATTGTCTGATTAAATTGTTAGTTGAGAAGTCTCTGCATGATGTGTCTGGAATGACTTGGAAAGAATTCATAAAAAATGATCAAATTAGACCTAAGCATTTGCAACCTAGGGTTTTACCTCAACCTCCTAGGTCTATCAGGAGATTAAGCATGGTTGAATCCACTCTTGGTGCTTCAACCTCTAGCGCAGACCCTAGTGTAAACCCTCCTGCGGCAGAAGAAACCATATAAATTAACTATTCTGGGATAGAGCACTCAAATGAAGAAATTTCTTCCCCTAACTTTGATGATGATGTTACACTTGGAATTCTAATGAAAACTAGGGCACAAAAGAGAGAGGTAGAAATGAGAAAAGGAAAGGCCAAAAGGTAGCTGATAGAAAAAGAGGTGCCAAGCTCTAAGAAGAGAAAGGTCGACACTATTCATCTTGCAGCCAAAGAAAAACATGAGAACCCTCCTAGGAAAGTAAGACTAGTCAGGCCAGCCTTTGGTATGCCTTCGTAGGAAAGCCCTAAATCTAGAGAAATATCACAAGGGGACACAAAATCTCCAATGGGGTAGGAGAATGTTGAGGAAGAAGATATATTTAAGATAGTAGGAAACATAACATTGGTTGATCTTGCCAGTATTGCAGAACAAGTCAAAAATTAAGAGTATGAGGAAAATCAAGATTTCCTGCAACAAGAGATCCTATAGCAAGAGGTCATGTAGCAAGAGATCCTGCAAAAAAATCCAAAACAAGAGTAGGAGTCCTTGTAGCAACAATAAGAATTGGGTGAGCAATTAGTACCCTTGCAGCCATAATTAACGGGACAACCTGAATCTTTGCAGTTAGCATTAGTACCAGAGAAGATGCTGGTAGGAATGCATAACCCCCCTTATTTTTCAATGCACAAGGTAGCCATGCATTTATGGAAATAGATGCAAAGAAGATAAGAGGAATGGAAGGAGGAAAAACACAGGATGAAGAAGGAAATTCAAAAGAGAGATGAGGAAATTGAAGATAAGGATGCAAAAATTTCCACTTTAAAGAAGAAGGTGGATGATATGGCAACTTTGGTACCACAAATTTTAGAATACAGGACCCCTCTAAGGGTCTATGCTCTGCATTTGAAGGAGAAATATCTTTCTTTTAAGCTGGCAAGGATTGTCTCAGGTTTGATCCCTTCTATTGAGACCCCTACTAAATTTTTCAATGCTTATTGGATTGCTTCCCCTGAAATGAAGAATTTTTTGTGTGAATTTTATTTGCATAATTATGTTGTAACTCAAGATCATGATTGAAATCCGTTGTTGTATGTTGGGGATGTCGAATTAAGGGCATTTATGTCCTGGGTGCAAAATGAGATTAGTTGGGGACAACAATATGGGGCTTATAAGCAAATGGAATCCAATATCCCCCTGTCCATTAGGGCTGAATCAAGGAATCCAAGGGATATTTTTAGGGAATGGCACAAAATACTTTTCAAACCTAGCTATGGTAATGGG
>VDFB02088201.1:0-49364 GCA_007258455.2 Sequoia sempervirens
TGTGAAACTTATAACTTTATCTTCCTCTGAAGGTTGTAATATCATCGTGCCTCCCCACTTCAAGTCATCGTGCTCTGGCCTCGACATTCCTCTTGCAAAACAAGCGAGGAGAAGAGTAATAGAACACTTCATAATATAAATTCAACTTACTTACCAGGGTTCTCACGTTCTAATTTCCAAGCGTTCACTTCTTCGCGTTCAAATTCTTCATGCCTTAGCCAATTTTCTTAACCCATCTTCCTCAAGGGCGTATCTTCTTTGACAACTGCATCCTCAAGAAATTCATTTCACCTGCTGGAGCTCTGACAACTTTGATTTTATCCATCTCTGGCTCAAGAAGACTATCATCACGAAGAATTTGAGCAAATTCACCTAGGTAGTTTCTTTCAAATTCATCGTCCGGAGAATTTTCACATGAAAACACATTTTCTTCATTTTGCCTTAGAAAATTTTTGGTATAGGAAAATTCATCGACACAGTGCCCATCAAAAATCTTCGAAAAGTGTTGGTAATCAGGAAGACCTTAAATCCACTCCTCAACCCAGTATCAATACCCGAGGAAGAAAGTTACATCGGAAGCGCGCCGAACTACGTAATGTCCCTTCTCAAGCGATCTACAGTGACCGTTGGCCTTTCCTTGGGAACGAGGCTAGTCGGAAGATAAATTAGGGTTTCCTATTTTTGAGGAGGTCATTGCTCAAAGATGATGGATTCAATGGCGGATCCTTTCTGGGTTTTCAGAGAGCTTCGCAGTGGTGTGTTCATCTCGGCATTTTGAGCATTTTCCGGAATTTACTATTTTTAGCAGCTTTCCAGTTGAGTTCAGCTCGGTTGACTTCCTGCTTCAGTTTGGTCAGATGTTTTGCTCAGTATTGGCTTCAGGGCACATTCGGAAGGATAAGTTAAGTCATTTAATTAAAAAGTCACGTTTTAATTATTATATTTTAACGTTGACCCTTGGCCTAGAGTTAATGACTTAAGGTTGTTTTAAAAAGGTGATCTTTTGAGGGTGGCGCCTCATTAAGGAATATTTTAATTATTACTAAAGTCTGAGCAAGCTTTGTTGGGCGCATTTATTAAAGTATGATATTTATTTAAAATATCAAATCTAAAGCTTTGAAGGAAAAGTACGCCCATCCTTGAGGAGATTGGGTTTTTGACCTAAAAGCGGATTTTAGGGTTTTGAGAAGTCAATTGGAGAATTATAAAAAGGAGTCTTGGAGCATCATTTGGTATCTTTTATCTAAAGGAATGTTATGCTGCCGGATTGGCTTTGGGATTGCTTCGAGGAATGAAGGCCTCCTAGCTTGGGCATTGCTTCTCGCTTGAAAGACAGCGACTAGTGGTGATTTAGTCTAGTTTGTGAGTTACATTTAGTTTATGCATTGTAATCAGCTTATCGCATGGTTAGATCTGATTTGCATATTAGTGGTTTTCAGCATTTTGCATTATTTGTTATAGCAGATTCATGTTTTTATTCATAAATCAAAAAAGACAAAAGTATTGCATCTGGGTATTAACCCATTCCCCTTGTTAAGGCTAGGCGCCATCATTCTCTAATTTGCAGAATTTTTAGAGAAGTATTTAATTTAATAGAGCAGATCGCCTTCCTTCTTGCAGCCGTACCATTTGATTGCATTGGGTCTCGTGCATAATTAATTGTGGTTGTTTGGATCTGTTTCCTGTGTCTCATCTTAGGCGCCTCCATTGTTAGAGCTTATTGCATTTGGTTTCATGTTAATTGGGCAAGTTAAGAGAGAGATATGAGCAAAATAGTGAATTCCTTAGACTGCTGTTTTTAATTCAAGAGTGCAGATTTATCCAAAAATCAGAGTTGTAATTTTGAGCATTGAAAGGTCTATTGTTTTGGCTCTTCTAACCATACTAAGAAGAGATCTTTTGATGTAATGTTAAGCTCTCAAATTTCTATGATTTCAGCAGGCAGATGAACATCCTTTGTAAAACTGACAGTAGTGCTGGTAGTCATTTCATTCTTGTTCAAATCTGATTGTAATTCTCAAATTCATTTAAGTTATTGTAATAGTTACAGCTCCGCCCTATGGTAGCTACTTTCCCAGCTTGGGTTAGCAAGCACATTCTGGGTGTCGAGTATTTCCAGTTTCAGCATTTATTTCAAGCATTTAATTCTGTAATCACTCCGTCATATGGTCGCCCCTCACTCCGCCTTGGATTGGGTAGCACATACTTGACGTTGAGTTCCTTTCTGTATTTAGAGTAGAGATCCTCTGACCAATGCTCGCCATCATCGGCGCCATTCTGGTTAGAGTTGTTTTCTTGCACGTTTTGGTTTATTCTCTAACCCTAACGGGTGCTATGCTTTGTAATTTGTAAATCGAAAAATGAAAAAATTTGGCTCGGAATATTTCAGTGGTATCAGAGCCAAGATCCTGCCATCCTGTGCCCAACAAGGTTTAGTTGTCAGTCGTATGATAGAGAAATCAGTTTCTACACCAGAGGTCAGAACGGAGTTCAACTCAGTTTAGAAGTGGCAGATAAACATGGCTAACAGAGAAGAGATAAAGTTGGAACAAACACTTTTTGAGACCGGGAATAGACTTGACAAAGAATGTAAGTCAAGGGAAGATGAAAGGAATAATCTTCAAATATTGGAACAATGTTTGAGACAGGTGAAGCAGTCACCTTCTGAAATGATGCAGTTGGCATTATCACCGGCATTTCACCTTTTAGTTCAGCCCTATTGGCTGGGACACCCAAATGAAGAAATCAAGCTGCTGATTACTTCTTGCTTCATGGAGTTAATGAGAATAATGGTTCCCATGACACCCTATGATGATGAAACCATGAAAATCATTATGAATATGATTGTAGAAAGTTTCCAAGATCTTGATGAAACTGGAAGCAATCTATTTGCTAGAAAGGTTGCTATCTTAAAAACATTTTCAGATCTCTGGGTAAGTAACTTGCTGTTTGCCTTGGAAATGCATGATCAGATTTATCACTTGTTCCATTACCTCTTCATATCCACTTGGAGTGAGCAAGAAGAGGATGTTATTGCAGCTGTGAAGAAAATCCTTATTCTCACCATTAATGAGTTAGATGAAATTCCACCAAATGTCCAATCTCTCCTCTTGGACACATATGAGTGTAAAAAAAAGGATTCTCCTATTACTGCTATGCTGATCAAGGAATTATTTAATCAATGTGAAGAGAAATTGAAGCCACTTTTGGAGAAGTCTGAACAAGATGCAAGAATATTTAGTGATCCTGATGATATAGATAATTCCAAAGAGTCTATAGAAGGTCATATTGAAGATTTGGTAAAGAATGATTCTCTTCATGTTGCTGGCTCAACTTTTGAAGAAGTTCCACATGAAGAAATCAGTGACATACTTCCTCATGGTGAAGATAATGACGGTGAAGTTTTCAAAACAGCAAGCAATGAAGATTTTTCACTTCATTATGATGGTGACTTTGGGCTTGAGCAGAAAACTCGGTCTTTGGAGAGAAATGTTTTTGACGATATCAGTTTGAGGGATTTGGGACTTGACTTATTCAAAGAGTCATCACTACAAAGGGAGCATGATAAGTTTTTTCCTATTGATCATCTTAATCAACCCACTAGCATTTGGGATCCAGGTGTTTTGGCACCAACGTATGAAAGAGAACCTTTGTGGGACAAATTTCCCTTTGATCCTGATGAAGACCAAAGTTTCGTTTGCATCGCAAGCTATAAGGAGGGCACAAAAGGAAAAATTGTCTTTGATGAAGAAGCTTGCTCTGAAGAGTTCCATGGTGACCCTTTCGAGTTGGTTGCAGCCACCAAGGAGGATGTTGTTTCTTCTAAAACTTTCAAAACAACATTCGATGATTCTTCATTCAAGTTAGGGGCTGCCATAGCCTTTGAACAAGAAGACCAAGTGGCTCTTGATGATGTAGAGTTTGAAGGTGTTACTAAACACAAATATGATTTTCCAATGCTTGAAGCTGATTGCAAACTTGGGGTCAAAGAATCTGTGAAGTATGATGTTTTTTTTGACAATGAGCACTCTCCACTAGTCAATGGCGAAGTTCATGAATGTTGGAGCAGCAATGAAGGCAGCAAAGACAAGGGACAAGGTTCTGATTTTCAGTTGCAGCCTATCAGCAGTTCATCATCTTTGAATTCTCATGATTGGGACAAACAATTCAAAGTGTCCATTGACAAGGAAGTGCAAGCTTTATCCTTGTTTGATCACACACATGGCTTGGTTGAGGAATTGTACTGGAAGGCTCAGCTTGAAGAGAGACAAAGAGGAGTGAAAGATGAAGTTGCTCTTCCCAATCTGCAACTTATCAGAAACTCTTTGGTAACCTTGAAGTCCGAGTACATGCACTTGGTTGAAGATCGTGATTATGCCATTGAAGTTGCAAAGAAGACCATTTGTGCTTCTCAAGATAGAGTGAGAAAGATTGATGAACTTTCTCTGGAGCTTGGATCAACAAGAGCTACGCTAGAAGAAACTCAAATGGCATTAATGGAAATAGAAAATCAGTTTGCTGATTTCAAAATTTTCACAAAGCAAGAGAATGCACATAAAGTCGAAGAAATCAAGCAAGTTTTTTGTGAGCTTGATAGTCTTCGAGAAGAGTTTGACCTTGAAGGTTTCACGAGAAGGACTGAAGTTACAAGTGCAGATTTAGATCAACAAGATGGATGGAATAACTTTTCAAATTTTGACAATTCTCTCTTTGAAGAAGGTGATGAAGGAGATTATGGCAATCCTCTCTATGTGATGGAAGATGAAACAAAGAATGAGACTGAGTATGGTTTCCAGTGCTTGGATGCTTTGATCTCGCTCCATGTGGATGTGCCACGTTTGCTGATTAGTCATGAATGCATAAGTGGGTTTGAGGATGGAGGTTCTACATGGGAGGTGACGAAGCAAGGTAATTTCAACATCTATGACATCAAGGTGTTGATGAGACAAGTCTTGGTGGCTGTTGGTAACTTCATTACAGCAGCAACGAGTGAAGATTTCAGACCTACTACTCAGGGGAAATGGGAAAAAGGTGAACTAGACTTTGGTGGGTGCACTCTTGACAATCCATCCCTTGGGTGGAATGATGTTTGGAATCATATTGATCAGTTTTGGGAGCTGAATTTGAAGCCACTCTATGTTTCATACTCCCTTAATGTGGAAGCTTTCATGGTTAAGCTTCAAGGATTTACTACATGGGACATCAGTTTCGTGAGAAGGCACTTGGTTCTCACTAGCACTTGGGAATGTGTAGAGATTTCTTTTCAGTGTGTTGAAAATCACTTTCAGTTGGGTATCCATGCTGGGGATTCTCAACTTGGGTTGTTAAAATTTATTATTTATGGAAAAGACTTTTGGAGGGATAAGGATCAAATTTCTAGATTTGTTGATGTTGTTCCCTTCTTTTCCAGCTACTTGATGGTTCCGTTTGTTCATCAACAAATGGATTGGAGAGAAATTTTGAATATGGGTTGGAGAGATCAACGATCGGTAGTTCTTGGAAGTGACTTTCAGCTCAGACAAGGGCAGATTTTGAGACACGAGCTTGCTGGTTGGTGGCAGACCAGCCACCTTACTTATGGAGTTACTCTCATTCAGGAGAGTTGGTTCCTCACTCCTGATCAAAGAGGTGGTAGTTCTCTCATGGAGATGAATCTAGTGTGTTTTCCAACCACCTTGGAGGTGTCACTTTGCAGCTCGATGGTCATCTCACATGCTCACGCTTGGGATTTGGAGTGGTGTTGTTGTTTTCCCTTGGGTAGGACTCGAGAATCAGATTGCACTGCGCTGATCCTAGTCTTGATCAGCAGTAATTATTTGTTCCTTCACACTTTTCCTACCCTCCAAATTCATCTTATGATGGTTGATGATGTAAACTTTGACAGTTTACTCTCAGTATTGATTCATGACAGCAGTAGCTCACATGCTTTGGTTCACCATTCGGAGACTCATGGGGTTGGAACTATGATTGTTTTTTGTAGTCTTCATGGTTGTGCCAGTATAATTCAGATGAGGCATGGTAGCTTTATGCAGAGACATGGGTATGAGTTTGTGGAGCTCTTGCAAAGGAATGCTTCCCTCCTTGCAAGAAGATTTGTAGAGGTCACACTTGCAGGCATGGTCCCGTTTGTTACCATGTGGAGGTATGGGGAGGAGTTCGATTTTGATTTGAATAGTCTATCTCTCCTATTGCTTAGAATGGTGATTGACAGTAGTATGGTTGATACTGTTAATTGGGGGGATCGTGGACATGAGATGTTGCATGATTTTGATTTCCTTCCTTTAAGATCTTTCAGTTTGAGAATCATAGATGGTAACACTTTGGAGTTACAAGGGGAGTCAGTGCAACATTGGCATGATATTTTCATTAATGTGATCAGAGTGGTGCAGCATCGGCATGGTGGGTTTTTCCTGAGACGCATTTGGGAACCAGGGATCATACTTGTTGCGTATGGATTAATCTTCAAATTTCTGGAGTTGTGGTGGTATTGCTTGAGGACAAGCAATTTTGGGAAGGGTGGATTGTAATGTCCCCTTCTCAAACCTGATCTTTCTAGTGACCGTTGGCCTTTTCCTTGGGAAACCGAAGGCTAGTCGGAAGATAAATTAGGGTTTCCTATTTTTGAGGAGGTCATTGCTCAAAGATGATGGATTCAATGGCGGATCCTTTCTGGGTTTTCAGAGAGCTTCGCAGTGGTGTGTTCATCTCGGCATTCTGAACATTTTCCGGAATTTACTATTTTTAGTAAATTCTATTTTTAGCAGCTTTCCAGTTGAGTTCAGCTCGGTTGACTTCCTGCTTCAGTTTGGTCAGATGTTTTGCTCAGTATTGGCTTCAGGGCATATTCGGAAGGATAAGTTAAGTCATTTAATTAAAAAGTCACGTTTTAATTATTATATTTTAACATTGACCCTTGGCCTAGAGTTAATGACTTAAGGTTGTTTTAAAAAGGTGATCTTTTGAGGGTGGCGCCTCATTAAGGAATATTTTAATTATTACTAAAGTCTGAGCAAGCTTTGTTGGGCGCATTTATTAAAGTATGATATTTATTTAAAATATCAAATCTAAAGCTTTGAAGGAAAAGTACGCCCATCCTTGAGGAGATTGGGTTTTTGACCTAAAAGCGGATTTTAGGGTTTTGAGAAGTCAACTGGAGAATTATAAAAAGGAGTCTTGGAGCATCATTTGGTATCTTTTATCTACAGGAATGTTATGCTGCCGGATTGGCTTTGGGATTGCTTCGAGGAATGAAGGCCTCCTAGCTTGGGCATTGCTTCTCGCTTGAAAGACAGCGACTAGTGGTGATTTAGTCTAGTTTGTGAGTTACATTTAGTTTATGCATTGTAATCAGCTTATCGCATGGTTAGATCTGATTTGCATATTAGTGGTTTTCAGCATTTTGCATTATTTGTTACAGCAGATTCATGTTTTTATTCATAAATCAAAAAAGACAAAAGTATTGCATCTGGGTATTAACCCATTCCCCTTGTTAAGGCTAGGCGCCATCATTCTCTAATTTGCAGATTTTTTAGAGAAGTATTTAATTTAATAGAGCAGATCGCCTTCCTTCTTGCAACCGTACCATTTGATTGCATTGGGTCTCGTGCATAATTAATTGTGGTTGTTTGGATCTGTTTCCTGTGTCTCATCTTAGGTGCCTCCATTGTTAGAGCTTATTGCATTTGGTTTCATGTTAATTGGGCAAGTTAAGAGAGAGATATGAGCAAAATAGTGAATTCCTTAGACTGCTGTTTTTAATTCAAGAGTGCAGATTTATCCAAAAATCAGAGTTGTAATTTTGAGCATTGAAAGGTCTATTGTTTTGGCTCTTCTAACCATACTAAGAAGAGATCTTTTGATGTAATGTTAAGCTCTCAAATTTCTATGATTTCAGCAGGCAGATGAACATCCTTTGTAAAACTGACAGTAGTACTGGCAGTCATTTCATTCTTGTTCAAATCTGATTGTAATTCTCAAATTCATTTAAGTTATTGTAATAGTTACAGCTCCGCCCTATGGTAGCTACTTTCCCAGCTTGGGTTAGCAAGCACATTCTGGGTGTCGAGTATTTCCAGTTTCAGCATTTATTTCAAGCATTCAATTCTGTAATCACTCCGTCATATGGTCGCCCCTCACTCCGCCTTGGATTGGGTAGCACATACTTGACGTTGAGTTTCTTTCTGTATTTAGAGTAGAGATCCTCTGACCAATGCTCGCCATCATCGGCGCCATTCTGGTTAGAGTTGTTTTCTTGCACGTTTTGGTTTATTCTCTAACCTTAACGGGTGCTCTGTTTTGTAAATTGAAATTTGTAAAAAACAAAAAATTGGCTCGGAATATTTCAAACTCATGGGTGCACGACGAACGGGTTCATTTGATTTTCTTGAATTTTGAACCTTAGAAAATTATTTCTCTATGAAATTTAAATCCGCTTTCACATCTGTGAAGATTTCTTGTTGCTCTGACTTGAAAATATTTTTAAATCCATCCTGCAATGCCAGCATCTTCATCTTCGACAAATTTTACTCGTCACAAGAAATTCTTATCACCTCAGAGTCTAGGCGCATTTTCTAGAGGAAGAAAATATTTTGTGCCTTAGAAAATTTTAAATCATCTCTTGGGAAAATTTAGCCTTGGAAATTTTCATCTTAAAATTTTTATTCAATCTTGCTCATCCTTGCCTATGAGAGAAACATCAACATTGTTTGGAAAATCTTCATGAGGGTGCCTGGCACATTTTATTCTCCAACATCTTCAAGGCCTTAGGAAAAAGTTTATCATTTTGAAAGTTTCAACACCTAGCAATTTGTTTCACTTCACATTTTATTTCATACTTGGAAAATATTTTAACTTGAAGCTCCAACGCCTTGGCCATATTTTATTTGTCTTCACTCAACACCTTGGGCGCAAATGACACATGCTGAAGGATATTCATCACCACACTTAGGAAAGTATTTTCTAACACCTTGGCATTTTCAACGCCCAACACACTTTATTCACCCTCTTTGCATGGCGCATATCACATAGGCAAGAAGATGGGCGCATTTTGCTTGTGTAGAAGAAGGAATCTTTTCAACGCCTTGACCTGTGACTCTTAAGCTTCTCCACTTTTGTCTTCACATGCCCTCTTTTGGGCGCATTTGATGCCTCTAGGGGGACAAATTTCATACTTAGAAAATTTTCATGCATGTTATGCTTGAAGTGGGCACATTTTACTATGTGAGGAGGATAAACTTTGTTGACTTGTTGACTTCTTTGAGCTTGAGCGCATTTTTTATGCCATGAAGGATGAAACTTGTAACGCCTCCAACAAGTGACTTTTCAACTTCCTTATTTTGTCCTCACATGCCTCTATTTGGGCGCATTTTGCACCTCCTGCAGGATGAAAACATTTGACTTCTTTGACCTTTCTCACTTTGGGCGCATTTTGCCAGTGGAGGAGGATGAAACTCATACTTAGAAATTTTTGTATGCCACTACCTTGCATGTGGGCGCATTTTGACATGAGAGCAGGATAAAAAAAAATTGACTTTCTTTGACTCACTTGTTTTCGGCGCATTTTGGCCCAGGAGGTGAACGAAGTCTCAGACTTAGAATTTTTTCTTATGCTTTTACCTTGAGGGCGCATTTCACCATGTGTGAAGGATGAGATGCCTGCCTTAGAATATTTTATGCTTCAATTCCACCAACCTGGGCGCATTTTACATGGGGAGGTGGATGAAAACATGTTAGAAATTTTTTTCAAACACCTGGAAGGCAAGTTGGGCACATTTAGCCTATGCTGAAGGATGAGACACTTTGACTTTTCCTTGACTTTCTTGTGAGTGGGCACATTTCACCAGTGGAGGAGGATAAAGTTTATACTAAGAATTTTTTCCTTGAACATCTTTGCTTCTTCATCAAGCAGGGCGCATTTGACCATGGCAACAGGATGGACTTCCAGACTTAGAATTTTTTCTCGTTTTTCGCCAGCTTTCATGCCCTGCTATTTATAGTAAGTCCTCTGATTTTGCATCCCTGAAGCTCATAACGATTTGAAATTTTAAACACTGCATCCTCACGACCTTGTTACCCTATTGACACTGCTATTTTTAATCACCCTGCTATTTTTAGCCTGTTTCTGAAGGTGGTTTACTATAAATAGTAAGCTCTTGCTTCTGATAGCTCCAATGCTCGGATCGACTTGAAATTTGAATGAGGCGCTCCTCACCACGTGACCTGTCTGTCGACATCAACGCATGCAGTTGATTTACTATTTTTAGCCAATTTCCAAATTGACTTACTATAAATAGTAAGTGCTTCGTTTGACTTGAAATTTTACCAGTAGATAGCCTGAAGGATGCTGATCGCGATGGTTTACACCGGTTTTCGAAAATTTTGACTTTTTATGCCTATTTTTAGGCTCCGAAGCTGGAAACCCTAATTCACCCTGCATGCGTATCAGAAGATATCTGTTTGTCTGTGTTTCTATGGCACTGCGATCAGCTCGTGATTTTGAACTGTTGGGAAGCGGCTGCCGGGACACACCTGCTAAAAATAGCAAGTTCCTTACTGAGTGGGTATCTCCATTTGCATGTCACACCATCGCAAAGCTCTTGAAAAACCCATCAGGAATCACCCGACATGCAAAAGAAACCCTGACATGCAAACCCTAAAAATAGCCTCGAAGACTGCATTCTGAAAGTTGTCGTCTCATCTTGCATGTTACATCATTGCGAAGGTCTCGAAAAAACCCAGAAGGAATATGCCAACATGCAAAGAAAAACTCTGCATCTGAGCCCTGAAATTTGTGCCAGAAGCTGGACTGCAAAAAATAGTAATTTGTCTGTTTTCGCTCAAATTTTGCATACGAGTAGCCTGAGGTGCTCTGAACACCGTGTGACTGTTGGAATTTCAAAAAATGCTGATAGATTGCCCTGAAATTTCACACTTACTAAAAATAGTAAGTATCTCAGAATCTGATGAAAATTTGCTGGGAGCCTGCTGGAAACATGCTGACAACAACCTTAAGCTCAATTTTCAATTTATTCACTTTATTCGACCTCAAATTGGCAAGGAAACTCAAAACCCTAATTTTCAGACTTAGCCAAAATTTCACGTTATGGTTCAACGGCGGGCCCATCCTAGAAAGATAGATAGAACGAGAGAGAGACAAAGAAAGAGAGAGAGAGAGAGAGAAACCCAAGCCAAAAGACTAGAATGGAGCAAAAATTAGGGGTCCCCATCTTGAATGGGGCGATGTGTGAAAAGGTCACAACAGAAGGCAAAGTTACAAACTCATAGAAGGAAATTAGAAACTCTCAAGATGAATGATGATAAAGATATTGCCTCATACTTTCTCCGTGTTGATGAGACAGTAAATATCATGAAAGGACTTGGTGAAGAAATTGAGGATACTTTTATTGTTGATAAGATTCTAAGATCACTATCTACAAAATTTGAGGCCAAGGTTGCAGCATTGGAAGAACTAACAAATCTAGACCAGCTAAAAAGGATGAATTACATGGGATCCTTGCTGCCTATGAGATGAGGATTGAAGGTAGATCACCACAAAAGGAAGTCTCATTCAAAGCATCCAAAAAGGACAAGAACAAGCATGAAGAAAAGGATGAAAAATCAAATGATGAAGCAGAAGCTTACTTCATGGGTAAACTTAAGAAAGGAAAAGGAAAATACAAAGGAAAATTTCCTTTTAAATGCTTTAATTGTGGAAAAGTTGGACATTATGCTTCAAAATGTCCTCAAAATGAAAGCAGCTCTAGTGAAGAAGAAAAGGAAATCAGCAACAAGAAAAAGGGAAAGAAGAATTTCAACAATAACTCAAAGAAGAAATTTCAAAAACATAAGAAGAGTTTCTATTCAAAGAAAGACAGCAGCACCTCCGAAGAACAAAGTGAAGATAGCTCAAGCAATGGGGAAGATGAAATATTGTTTATGGCTGAATGTGAAGAACAAAATGTTGATCAAGAATGTGAAGAAGAAGAAGAGATAGATCAAGATTGCAATGAAGGAGAGGAAGTAGATCTTGAAGAAGAATTGCACTATGCTTACAAGAAAAATGAAGACTTGAAGAAGAAGGCTGCCAAGTACAAGTTGAAGATCAAAGAGATGACAAAAGACTTGGAGAGTTCAAGCAAAACCATTGAAGATTTGAGAACTCTAATCGTGGAAGCTGAAAGAAATGAAGAAGAAATGAAAAGCAAACTCAATACAAAGGAGATGAAATGTGACAAGCTGGAGCAAGAAATAGCAATGCTAAAGATAGAGTTGGAGCAAACAAAGGTACAACACACAAAGATTGATGAAGAATCCAACAAGTTGATTGAGCTAATGAAGGCTCAAGAGTTTCTTCAAAACAAAATAGGGGGCTGTTTTGAAGGACAATCCAAGAAGGTTGCTGACTCTAAAGAAAAATCTAAGACCTTCTCAAAGCAAGGTGAAGAAGATTGGATAAGTGCTGATCCTAAAAGAAGACTGAATGCTAGGCACTTCTATGCATTTAATGGTTATTGTTTTCTATGTAACAAATTTGGGCACAAGGCCTTAAATTGTAAAAATAAAGTGAAAAATATTTCTAGCTACCTTAGGAGAGATTATAATCCTTTCACACCATTAATGGACCATAATAGTCTATGCTACAATTGTAATAACTTTGGGCACAAAGCACAAGCTTGTAGGACAGTTTTTAATGACTCTCCAAAACAAAACAAGAAAGAAGATAAGTCCATTGAAAGAAAAGAAATACCTATCAAAGTGTGGAGGAAAAAGGAGAAATCAATGTTCATCCAAACAGCTTTACATGCTGAAAGTAAGAAGGATAGATGGTACATTGATAGTGGGTGCTCAAAGCACATGACAGGTGACAAGAGCAAATTCATCTCTCTTGAACCTACTGATGAAGGAACAGTAAGATTTGGTGATAATACAAGAAAACAAATAAAAGGAAAAGGAACACTTAGTCTAGATAATGGGAGAACAAAAACAGAAAATGTTTTGTATGTTAAGGGCCTAAAAGAAAATCTTCTAAGTGTTAGTCAACTTTGTGATCAAGGACATAGTATCACATTTCTTTCTAATACATGTGATATCAAGAAAGATGGAAAGCTGGTTGCTCAAGCTGAAAGGAAACATAATTTGTATGTCTTAAAGGAGATAAGTTGTGAAAGTTGCAACCTAGTACAAGAGGATGAAAGTTGGTTATGGCACAAGAGGCTAGGCCATCTAAACTTTGATAATATTGTCAAAGTTAGCAAATCAAATGCTGTGAGAGATATGCCAAGGATAACAAAACCTTCTAATATCATTTGTAGAGAGTGTCAACTTGGAAAGCAAACAAGGTCAAGCTTTAAGTCTAAGGAGCATACTTCATCAAAGCCATTAGAACTCATACATACAGATCTTTGTGGGCCAACAAAATCCAAGAGCATGAATGGAGAAAGATATTTTATGTTGCTAATTGATGACTTCTCAAGAATGACTTGGGTTGCATTTTTGAAAGAAAAATCTGAAGCTTTTGATAAATTCAAAGCTTTCAAAGAGCTGGTTGAAAATGAAGCAAACAACAAGATAAAATGTCTTAGATCAGATCGAGGAGGAGAATTCACATCAAAGGAATTCGAAAATTTCTGCATAGAGTATGGAAGTAAAAGGCAATTTTCTGCAGCAAGAACCCCTCAACAAAATGGGGTTGTAGAAAGGAAAAATAGGACGGTTCAAGAAATGGCAAGGGCAATGCTAAATGAAACCAAGATAGCAGATTCCTTTTGGAAGGAAGCAATTCATACAGCAGTTTACATCTTGAATCGTGCACAAATAAGAGTGAACAATGAGAAGACACCATATGAACTTTGGAAAGGTAGACCAGCAACTGTCAAGTACTTCAAAATTTTTGGAAGCACTTGCTACATTAGAAGAGATGAAGAAGATTTGAGCAAATTTGACACAAGAGCAGATGAGGGAATCTTTCTTGGCTACTCATCAAAAAGTAAGGCATATAAATGCTACAACAAAAGAACTCACAAAATTGTTGAAAGTGCTAATGTAAGAATTGATGAAGGAAAGCAATTCAAAGAAGTTGGACAAAATGATCACCATGTTCAAACTATGAATGATGAAGACAGAGAGGATGAGGACTCCCAAGAGGAAGAAAAGGAGGAAGAGGCACAGGAAGAAGAATCCTCACAAAAGACTCCCATGAAGACACCAAAGACACCTTCCAAGTTTGTTCAAAAGAACCATCCTGAAGATTTGATTCTTCAAGATAGATGTAGATCTACAAGGAAAATGGTGAATTACAATGAAGATTGTCATGCAACATTCCTATCTCAAGTTGAGCCCAAAACTTTTGAAGAAGCAAGCAAAGACAAATGTTGGATTGGTGCAATGAATGAAGAATTGGATCAAATAGAGAAAAATGAAACTTGGGAACTTGTCCCAAGACCAAAAGATAAGAATGTAATTGGCACAAAATGGGTTTTTAGAAACAAATTAAATGAAGATGGTCAAGTCACAAGGAACAAAGCAAGGTTAGTGTGCAAGGGCTATGCACAAGTTGAAGGAGTAGATTTTGAGGAAACATTCGCACCAGTTGCAAGGATTGAAGCAATTAGAATGTTTTTATCCTATGCAAGTCACAAGAAGTTTAAGGTGTATCAAATGGACGTCAAATCTGCTTTTCTTAATGGAGATCTAGAGGAGGAAGTTTATATTGAACAACCCGAAGGCTTCCTATTATCAGAAGACAAGGATTATGTGTGCAAGTTAAAGAAAGCTCTCTATGGGCTTAAACAAGCTCCTAGAGCTTGGTATTCTAGACTTGACAAGTATCTCAAAGAGCAAGGTTTCAAAAGAGGAGATGTAGATAGCAATCTATACATCAAAGAAGAGGATGGACATTTATTGATTGTGGTGGTGTATGTAGATGACATCATTTTTGGTGGAGACAAGGACAAAATGTGCAAAGAATTTTCATCATGTATGCAAAAAGAGTTTGAGATGTCAATGTTGGGAGAATTATCCTTCTTCCTTGGGCTGCAAATTTCACAATCAAGCAAAGGTATTTTCATCTCCCAAGCCAAATATGTGAAAGAAATGTTAAAAAGGTTTAGGATGGAAGATTGCAATCCTGTTAGCACTCCTATGGTTACAGGTTGTAAGCTAAGCAAAGATGATGAATCCCAAGAAGTGAATCAAACACTTTATAGATCAATGATTAGAAGTTTGTTGTATTTAACTTCTACAAGACCAGACATAATGCAAGTTGTTGGAGTTGTGGCAAGATTTCAAGCAGCACCAAAAGAAACACATGTTCATGCAGTAAAGCGTATATTCAAGTATTTGAAAGGCACAATGGAATATGGTTTATGGTACCCTAGTAGTAATGATTTCACTCTTGAAGCATTCACAGATGCTGATTGGGCTGGGAATCTAGATGATAGAAAGAGTACAAGTGGAGGAGCCTTTTATCTTGGAGAAAATTTAGTGTCTTGGATGAGCAAAAAACAAGAATCAGTCTCTCTATCTACGGCAGAAGCTGAATATATTGCAGCAGCAGCATGTTGCACTCAACTTTTGTGGATGAAGCAAACTTTAAGAGACATTAAGGTGGAGTATGATTATCCTTGCACTATCTATTGTGATAATACTAGTGCAATCAATATCTCCAAGAATCCAGTAATGCACTCAAGAACCAAGCACGTCCCTATTAAGTATCACTTCTTGAGAGAACAAGTAGGAGAAGGACAAGTGCGTTTAGAATACATACCTACAAAAGAACTAACTACTGATATATTTACTAAACCACTTCCAAGAGATACATTTGAATATCTAAGGGACAAATTGAGAGTTGTTTCACATCCATCAAATTAATTGATGGATGCATATATTCAGGGGGAGCTACGCACAAAATCTTGTAGCTTCATGGAGCTGGAACATTGTTAGAAGACCCCTTGCCATTGATGTCAAAGGGGGAGAAATTGGACACAGGGGGAGCAATAAGAAGAGGATCAAAGTTGCCATCAATGACAAAGGGGGAGATTGTTAGAAGAATTGTCATTGATGTCAAGACAAAGAGCCTAATCAAACTATTAAAGATGAATAAGAATGATAAAGTTGAATCAAAGGAAAAATGATTGCTATACTACTAAAAGAATTCGATCTTCTTAGTAAAAACAAAAGAATGCTACAGATAGAGATATTTGAAGTATTCAAATTTTTTTTGGATGCTCAAATTTAAAGAACAGGAAATTCAGATCACAGATCTTTTTGCAGACTTCGTAGCTTTCAAATGTGAAGATCTCTTTAATATATATCAAGTTCGATAAAAGTTGTTAAATCTGGAACTTCTTCATATATAATTAAATCTGAACTGCAAAGGACGAGCTGGAAAGCATGAAACAAATTGATTGACTAAATCTGAAGAATGTTTGTAAAAATTAAAAAACAATTTGTTTCAAATAAAGAATGGTTTGTTAACAAATGAAGAGTTGCGAATCAAAGAAATACGTTGGAAAGAACGATTTGTTAAAAAACAAATCAATGAAGAATTGCGAATTAAAGAGAGATGTCGGTTGTTGGGCGTGTCTTTGGATTAAAACAAAATGATATAATCTAATGATTTGTTAAGACGTGCTTAAGACGTGTTTCTAAGAGACGTCTTTCTAAAGACGCGTTTATAGTAGAAAAAGATTTTTCTGAAATGTCATGACGTCTTTCTAAGAGACGTGTGTATCAAACTCAGACATCCTCGCTTGAAGAGAAGCTATTTGCTTTTTTGAAGGGTCGGGTCTGTTAAGATGTATTTTGAGAAGACATAAACTTAACAAAAGGACGCATCTAAAAACTCCAAAAGAAGTGTCTTCAGCAAAGGTGCGATTTAATTTGAGAAATTCATATGTAAGATACAATGCCAATTTTGAAGTGACGCATTTGTTCAAAGAGGAGTGATTTGTTTGTGATAAAGAGACACATTAATAAAACCTCATTTCTGAAGTGATACGTTTGTTTAAAGAAAAGCAAACTGTTTCTAAGAGACACATCACTTGAACAAAAAGTCATAATCATTGATCAGAATATGTATAAATATAATTCAAATCAGATTCAAAAAAAAGTGTGGTTGTAAGAGGATAAGCAGTTCAGTCTAAAGACCCATCTCCTTGTGTGGGCTTAGGGTGATATCATTTATCACATAGAGCAGATTGGAGAGTTGGGAATGTGCAGATCAGATTGAAGGCTGTCATACATCCATCAAGACAAGGTTTGGTGTTGCACTAGGGGTTGGTGCTCCTTGTAGGTAGGAGCCTACTAAATTTGTAAAGGTCTAGGTGTTCCTTGTAGGCTACATTCTACTAAATCATCTTGTTGTAAATCTGTAGGTTGGTGCCTACTTTGAAAAATATTATTTCAATAAAGTTGTGTCAACTTAGGAATTGATTCATATCAAAAAGGTTGATTGTAATAAGTTTGAAAAAAAGATTAAGAAATAAAAGTTTGTGATTGATTTACTGATTCACCCCCTCCCCTCTCAGTAAATCTTTTGTGCTCTTCAATTCAGCGGGGATTACAATGAAATAAGAGGAAGAGTGAGAATGCTGACAGTACTACTGTT
Organism: Sequoia sempervirens; assembly: GCA_007258455.2. Classification (NCBI taxonomy): domain Eukaryota; kingdom Viridiplantae; phylum Streptophyta; class Pinopsida; order Cupressales; family Cupressaceae; genus Sequoia; species Sequoia sempervirens. Next base: position 17,606 of record VDFB02088201.1, read on the forward strand.
CAGCTTACAATTTGATAGAAAGTGTCTGTCATGACAAAGATTAGAAGCCCTCCAGTGCTGCAATAATAAACAATGTCTCTTCAAAGCTTAATGAGATGTTCTAGTCACCAACCCATCAACATACTGCAATTTCCTCAATCTGATATGACAGACCAGCAAGTTAAAATGCATAACCAGCAATCTAGTATCTCACCAAAATGCACATATCTCTCTCAAGACTCACTCAAAATGCATAAGACCAGATGCAAAATGCTTCTAAGATGAAGGCGCCCAAGAAGGAACCCTAAAACTGACCCTAGATCTAACATATGTTTTTTTCACAAACTTCAAGAAAGCCCAAAAGGTACGGCTGCAAGAGGGGCGATTTTGAGCTATAAAAAAGAAGACTTCATTAAAAATTCTCAAACTTCACTGAAAGGGGCGCCCTTAGCTAGCAAATGCATGGGTAAACTACCCAGAACCAAAATAAATTCGCCCAAATACTTATGAGTCAAAACACCAATCTGCAACACAAACTAGCAACTCCAGATTTTTGATTAATTTGCAAGAAACTGAATTACAACTGAATAAACAACAACTACAATGCAAAAACCCACTACAAAGCTCACTCATCTACAACTAACTCTCCACTAGTTGCTTTCTTTCAAGCAAGAAGTTGAGCCAAGCTAGGAGGCATTCATTCCTCGAAGCAATCCTAGCACCATTCCGGCAGCATAACAATACTTAAGTCATAAAATGGTAAAATGAAGACCCAAGGCTCCCTTTTATAACTTTGAGAAGACACCTCAAGAAGCTTCCAAAAGGTACGCCCATTCCTCAAGACGCTTTTAGGGTTTGACTTGACCATTGACCAAGCTTCAAGGTGGCGTCCTTTTTCATAAAGGCAATTTTTCTTTAATTTAAAATTATCTTCTCTCCAAAAGTTGGCGTCCCACCTCCAAGAGCAATATTTGACCTTAGAATTATTAAAACTTTCCCTGATGATGCGTCCACCCATGATGTCCCCCTTTTCAGAACAACTTAAAGTAATGAAGCTAGGCCAAGGGGTTATAACATTATAATATAACATTATTTTAATTAAAATACTTCTCTCCAGAAAATGCATCAAAAGGCCCAAACAACCATACCAACTAAATTGACTGCAGAGGGAAGCCAACTGAACTGAAGCCAACAGGACCACTGCCAGAAATAGAATTTACTAAAAATAGTAAATTTGGGAAGTTGCTCGGATTAAAGTGCATGCGACACCATTGCAAAGCTTTCTGAAAACCCAGAAAGAATCCAAAATCCAAAATCCCAAACTCCAGGATGTAGCCATCATAACTTGCTAAAAATAGTAAGTTCAAAAAGATTGCTCGACGTCGTTGCATGTCATACCTCTGCGAAGCTCCCTGAAAACCCAGAAGGAATCCAGAATCCAAACAGCCAAACTCCAACATGCAAACCTCTGAATCTTCAAAAGAACCCACCAAATAGCCGGAAACCCTAATCCTGCCACTGACTAGCCGACAGCACCCCGGGGATAGGCCATCAATCACTGAAAAGTGTAGTGCTAAAAATGGGGACATTACAGTCCGCCCTTCCCAAAATTGTTTTTCCTCAAGCAATACCACCACAACTCCAGAAAAATTAAGACTGATCCGAACCAAAACAAGTATGATCCTAGGTTCCCAAGTCCGTCTTAGGAAGGACCCACCATGCCGATGTTGCACCACTCTGATCACATCAGTGAAAACATCATGCCAATGCTGCACTAACCTTCATTGTAACTCCAAAGTGTTACCATCCATGATACTCAAACTGAAAGATCTTAAAGGACCGAGATCAATATCATGCAACGTCTCATGTCCAAAATGCCCAGGGTCAACAGTATCAACCATACCCTTGTCAACCACAATTCTAGGTAAGAAGAAAGATAGGCTACTCAACTCGAAATCAATCTCCTCAGCATACCTCCACATGGTAACAAACGAAGCCCTAATAGCAAATGTGACATCTTCAAATCTTCTTGCAAAGAGGAAAGCAATCCTTTGCAAGAGCTCAAAAAACTCATACTCATGTCTCCTCATGGAGCTACTATGCATCAACTGAATTATACTGACACCACCATGATGACTTCTAATCACTATTACAGTTCCAACTCCAAGAGTCTCAGAATGAAAAGCCAAAGCATGTGGAAGTTCGTTGTCCCGAACCAGTATAGTAAAGAAACTATCAAAATGTGTTTCACAAACCTCCATAAGGTGAACTCCGAGAATAGGATAGGTGTGAAGGAACAAATAATCTTTGCTGTTCAAGGCTGAAGTCAGCGAAGTGCAATCTGATTTTAGTACTTCACACAAGGAAAAACAGCAGCACCAGTGAAATTTCCAAGTGTGAGTATATGAGATGAGCATTGAGTTGCAAGATAACACCTCAAAAATGGCAGGAAAACACACTAGAGCAATCTCCAACTGAAAACTACCACCTCTTTGACAAGTAGTGAAGGACAAACTCTCCCAAACGAGAGTAACTCCACAAGTAAGGTGGCTGGTCTACCTCCAACCAGCAAGCTCGTGTCTCAAAATCTGCCCTTGTCTTAGCCAAGGATTATTGCTAAGAGCAACCAACTGTTCATCCCTCCACCCCATATTCCAAATCTCTCCCCAATCCATGTGTTGATGAACAGACGGAACCATCAAGTGGCTGGTAAAGAAGGGGACAGCACCAAGAAGTCTGAAAATTTGATCCTTATTCCACCAAAAATTCTTCTTTCCACAAGTAATAAGTTCCATCAACCCATGTTGAGAATCCCAAGCATGGATACCCAATTGAAAATAATTTTCAACACACTGAAAAGAAATCTCTACAAATTCCCAAGTGCTAGTGAGAACCAAGTGTATTCTCACGAAACTGGTGTCCCATCTAGTGAATCCTTGAAGCTTAACCATGAAAGCTTCAACATTGGAGTATAAAACATAAAGTGGCTTCAAATTCAACTCCAAAAACTGACTAGTATGATCCCAAACATCACTCCACCCAAGGGAGGGATTATCCAGAGTGCAACCACCAAGTTCTAGTCCACTTTTCTCCCATTCCTCCTGAGTAGTAGGTCTGAAATCATCACTCCTTGTTGCTGTAATGAAGTTACCAGCAGCTACCAAGACTTGTCTCATCAACATCTTGATGTCATAGATGTTGAAATTACCTCGCTTCGACACCTCCCATATGGAATCTTCACCCTTGAGCCCACTTATGCATTCATTACTAATCAACAGACGTGGCACTTCCTCATGGAGTGATATCAAAGCATCCAAGCACTGGAAACCATGCTCAGTCTCATTCTCCGTTTTATCTTCCATCTCATAGAGAGGATTGTCATAATCTTCCTCATCACCTTCTTCAAAGAGAGGATTTTCAAAAACTTGAAAGTTATTTCTTTCATCTTGCTGCTCCAAACCAGCACATGCAACTTCTGATTTTCTTGAGATGCTTTCAAGATCAAACTCCTCTTGAAGACAATCAAGCTCTCCAATCACTTGCTTGATTTCTTCAGCTCTATGTGAACCCTCTTGCTCCTTGAAGAGTTTGAAGTCAACAAACTGGTCTTCAACCTCCATTAGAGCTAACTGAGTTTTTCCCAACATGTCCTTTGTTGCTTCTAGCTCTAGAGTGAGCTCATCAATCACTCTCCATTTCATGTAAAGCACAAATGGTCTTCTGTGCAACTTCAATGGCATGATCTCGTTCTTCTATCGAGTGCACGTACTCGGACTTTAAGGTCTCCGAAGAATCTCTGATAAGTTGCAAAATGGGAAGAGCAACTTCATCTGTCACTCCTCTACGTCTTTCATCAAGCTGAGCCTTCCAGTAAAGCTCTTCAACCAAGCTATGTGTGCAATCAAACAGGGATAGAGCTTGCACTTCTTTGTCAAAGGACACCTTGAATTGACCTTCCCACTCATAAGAATGCGAAAATGGTGAACTGCTGATAGGCTGCAACTGAAAATCAGAACCTTGTTCATTGTCTTTGCTGCCATCAATGCTGTTCCAACATCCTGGTACTTTACCACCAACATGCGGATAATGCTCAATGCCATGGAGATGATCATTCTCCATGATTTCTTCAACTGTATGTTTGCAATCAGCTTCTTGAATGGAAAAATCAGACTTGTGTTTGTAAACCTCTTTAACTCTTTCCTCTTCAAGAGCCATATGGTCTTCTAGTTCTTCTTCTTCATCACTGTCTCCATGATCAAACATTATGGCGGCATCCAACTTGATCAATGGATTATAATTGTCCGCTGTTCGGAAAGTTTCTGTAGCAACAAACTCCTCTTTAGCGGCTGCAACCACTTCAAAGAGATCATTATGGAACTTTGTTGAACAATCTTCTTCTTCAAAGACAACTTCCCCTCCAATGGCCGCCTCATAGTTTACAAAGCAATCTGATTTTTGTTCTTCATCAGGATCAAAGGGAAATTCATCCCCCAAAGGTTCTCTTTCATACCTTGGTGCCAACACACCCGGATCCCAAATGCTAGTGGGTTGATTAAGATGATCAACAGGAAAAAGCTTATCATGCTCCCCTTGTAGTGATGACTCCTTAAATAAGTCAACTCCCAAATCACTTAAGCTAATAACATCAAAATTATTTCTCTCCAATGGCTCAGTTTGCTGCTCAAACCCAATGCCACCACCATAGTGAATTGAAGAATCTTCAATGTTTGCTGTTTTGAAAACTTCACTATCGTTATCTTCTTTATGAGGGAGTATGTCATTGATTTCTTCATGTGGAACTTCTCGAGAAGTTGGGGCAGCAACATGAAGAGAATCCTTATTTACCAAATCTTCAATATGATCTTGTTTGGACTCTTTGGAATTATCCCCATCATCATGACCACTAATCTTTCCTGCATCTTGCTCTAATTTCTCCAAAAGTGGCTTCAATTTCTCCTCACATTGATTAAACAATTCCTTAATCAGCATAGCAACAATAGGAGAATCCTCTTCTTCATGTTCATATGCATCCAAGAGGAAGGATTGGACACTAGGTGGAATTTCATCAACCTTATTAATGGTGAGAACGAGAATATTCTTCACAGCTGCAATAACATCCTCTTCTTGCTCACTCCAAGTTGAAGAGAAGAGATAATTAAACAAACGATAAATCTGAGCTTCCATCTCCAAATCTATTAGAAGGCGGAAAACTCTAATTTCTCAAAATGTCTTCAATATAGCAGCTCTTCTGGAAAACAATTTATTTCCCGTTTCATCTAGGTCTTGAAAACTCTCCACAATCATATTCAGAATGATTTTCATGGTTTCATCATCATAGGGTGTCAGGGGAACCGAAATTCTCATCATCTCCATGAAGCAAGAAGAAATCAGCAGCTTGGTTTCTTCATCTGGATGTCCCAACCAATAGGGCTGTTTTAAAAAGGTCAATGTAGGTGTCATTGCCAACTCCATCCAATAAGAAGGCGACTGCTTCACCTATCTCAAACATTGTTCCAACATTTGAAGATTATTCTTTTCATCTTCCCTTGACTGAAATTCTTTGCCAAGTCTTTCCCCAGCCATATAAAGCGTCTTTCCCAGTTTCATCTCTTCTTTGTTAGCCATGTTTAACTGCCACTTCTAAACTGAACTGAACTCTGTTCTGACCTCTGGTGTAGAAACTATTTTCTCTGTCATTCGACTGTCAACTAAACCTTGTTGGGCACAGGATGGCAGGATCTTGGCTCTGATACCACTGAAATATACCAAACCAATTTTTTCAATTTTGATTACAATAAGCAATGCAACACACATCCGTTAGGGTTAGCACCTTAAACCAAAACGATGCAGAATACAACTCTAACCAAGGATGTGTCCAAGGTGGACGAACATATGGTCAGAGGATCCCTACCAACTACAATTGCTGAAAGTAAACTCGACACCAAGAATGTGCTTACCAACCCAGGGTGGGAATGGAGCTACCATATGGTGGAGAGGCTAAGAACTACAATGCAATTCAAAATGTAAAATAGGCGGCAAGCCAGCCTCTTCCACTTATTCAGCGGGGATTACAATGAAATAAGAGGAAGAGTGAGAATGCTAACAGTACTACTGTTCAGCTTACAATTTGATAGAAAGTGCCTGTCATGACAAAGATTAGAAGCCCTCCAGTGCTACAATAATAAACAATGTCTCTTCAAAGCTTAATGAGATGTTCTAGTCACCAACCCATCAACATATTGCAATTTCCTAAATCTGATATGACAGACCAGCAAGTTAAAATGCATAACCAGCAATCTAGTATCTCACCAAAATGCACATATCTCTCTCAAGACTCACTCAAAATGCATAAGACCAGATGCAAAATGCTTCTAGGATGAAGGCACCCAAGAAGGAACCCTAAAACTGACCCTAGATCTAACATATGTTTTTTGCACAAACTTCAAGAAAGCCCAAAAGGTACGGCTGCAAGAGGGGCGATTTTGAGCTATAAAAAAGAAGACTTCATTAAAAATTCTCAAACTTCACTGAAAGGGGCGCCCTTAGCTAGCAAATGCATGGGTAAACTACCCAGAACCAAAATAAATTCGCCCAAATACTTATGAGTCAAAACACCAATCTGCAACACAAACCAGTGACTCCAGATTTTTGATTAATTTGCAAGAAACTGAATTACAACTGCATAAACAACAACTACAATGCAAAAACCCACTACAAAGCTCACTCATCTACAACTAACTCTCCACTAGTTGCTTTCATTCAAGCAAGAAGTTGAGCCAAGCTAGGAGGCATTCATTCCTCGAAGCAATCCCAGCACCATTCTGGCAGCATAACAATACTCAAGTCATAAGATGGTAAAATGAAGATCCAAGGCTTCCTTTTATAACTTTGAGAAAACACCTCAAGAAGCTTCCAGAAGGTACGCCCATTCCTCAAGATGCTTTTAGGGTTTGACTTGGCCATTGACCAAGCTTCAAGGTGGTGTCCTTTTTCATAAAGGCAATTTTTCTTTAATTTAAAATTATCTTCTCTCCAAAAGTTGGCGTCCCACCTCCAAGAGCAATATTTGACCTTAGAATTATTAAAACTTTCCCTGATGATGCGTCCACCCATGAGGTCCCCCTTTTCAGAACAACTTAAAGTCATGAAGCTAGGCCAAGGGGTTATAACATTATAATATAACATTATTTTAATTAAAATACTTATCTCTCTAGAAAATGCATCAAAAGGCCCAAACAACCATACCAAGTGAATTGACATCAGAGGGAAGCCAACTGAATTGAAGCCAACAGGACCACTGCCAAAAATAGAATTTACTAAAAATAGTAAATTCGGGAAGTTGCTTGGATCAAAGTGCATGCGACACCATTGTGAAGCTTTCTGAAAACCCAGAAAGAATCCAAAATCCAAAATCCCAAACTCCAGGATGTAGCCGTCATAACTTGCTAAAAATAGTAAGTTCAGAAAGATTGCCTGACGTCGTTGCATGTCATACCTCTGCGAAGCTCTCTGAAAACCCAAAAGGAATCCAGAATCCAAACAGCCAAACTCCAACATGCAAACCCCTGAATCTTCAAAAGAACCCACCAAACAGCCGGAAACCCTAATTCTGCCACTGACTAGCCAACAGCACCCCGGGGATAGGCCATCAATCACTGAAAAGTTTAGTGCTAAAAATGGGGACATTACACAAGTACAAGTCATACCCTCTATTTTTCTTGTGTTGATTGAAGTTTGGGAGTTGTGCTTTTGGGTATTTTACCAATTCTCTCCCTATGCTAGGCGACCAGGTTGGAGGAGTTTGCAGGAGATAAAATGAAGTTTTTTTTTTTTCTAGAACCAAGTCACCCCCAGCGAGCCATACCATTATAAGAAGGATATAAAGGTTTATATCTGATGTTTTTGGAGCATATTTATGGCTGTTGATCATTTCCTAGGAGGCGCCTAGGGTGTGTGAAGAGTTTGTAGGTGATAAAAGGCTTTCGAGAATGTTCATAAAATTATAAATAATTATCTTCCTGGTTGCCTTTGTTTTGTCCAGCCTCTGTTTTTAGCAGCAACAGGTCTTTAGCAGCCTTTTCTAGTGAAGGAGAGTCTTATTTCAGCATCAATCTTCAGCTCTTTATGAGATATTATGTTGTTTCTTCAAGTTGGGTTACTCACTTCATCATTTAGAAACATTTTGGGTGATTCCAATTAGTTTCCTTTCAGATCTTAATTTGTAACAATAGATGCATATCTTGAATTCGGTGATTTGAATGAGCTAACATTGTAACACTAAGTGATAGTACCTGTTGACGTAGTTTTTGAGACCGCACCAACACAGAATAAAGTTTCCCAACGGATACTCTATCCTCTCTTGAACAAAGTATTCAGCATGCTAAGATTGCGAGTAAGATCATGCTTTCAACTCCAAGGTTCCGAATACTTAGAATACCCTCAGTTGGTTTGATGTGAGTTGTTGTGTTCTTACGAGGGGACTTACACAATTGTTCGACAGCTGACAATAGACAGTAGACTAAGGGCTTTCGTGTAATTCAAATGATTTGGCAGGTGAGCACAAGTTTCCTAATCCTAATCGGAAATGAACTGAAATTAAATGGGTGTAGGGATAAGAATGTTCTAGTCTACTCTAAGGTGTGGGATATGGTGATCAATTCTCACAAGCTTCAACCAAGCTCCGTTTTGCCTCACTTCGGACAGCTTCCACAGAACTGGTGCAATCTTCAGAGGAGTGACTTAAAATGTTCAAATCACGATTTAGCATGAAGACACCATCACAACGACGCATGCCAACATATAAACCATAATCGAAGCTAAGTTTCACAAAGTTCCAGTTGACCACACAAGGCGAACCCACCGTCAGCGAGCCCGCTAGTGGTATGGACAAGCGAAGTCTTGTTCAAATCGAGCACCACATTCCACAATTGCTAGGTACTTGCATGAAATGAAATCTACTTTACTTTAAACTACTTCAAGATGCTACGTGAATTGGAAGGACGAAGAAGCCTCAACAACTGTTCACAACAAAGAAGAATTCACCATCAATGAAAATTCTTTTATTATGAAAGCATACATGACTTCTTACAAAGTATCCAAAGGGAAGACTTTCCTTCCTTTTCAATCTACACTACTTTACTTTCTACTCTATCAACTTCTCTCTACTCCTCTAGCTCTGCTTCTACTTCTAAATCTAATTTCTAATGAGATACAAACGAGGGGGACTCCCCCTTTTATAGTTGGCCAAGTCCAACGGACGGCTCAGATTACAATCGGCTGGATGACCCAGATTGTGCCACCTCAGCCCTAAACAAGATTCGCCCTAAAAACCACCACAAAAGAGAGTGGGGTAATAAATGAGCCATTAATGTCCACCATCCTTCTAGAAGATTCCCGTTTGTAGACGCGTTCACACTGTTCTCGATCTTCTTTCTTGATGTTGCTCTTCAACTTCTTCTTTGTCACTTGAGTCTCAACACTTAGCAATTTTCTTGCAACTTTTCTTCCTTCATGTGAAACTCATAACTTTATTTTCCTCCGAAGGTTGTAATATCATCGTGCTTCACCATTTCAAGTCATTGTCATTTGGTCTCGACGTTCCTCCTGCAAAACAAGCAAGGAGAAGAGTATTAGAACACTTCATAATATAATCTTAACTTACCTGATTTTCACGCTCTGATCTTCAAGGGCTCATCGCCTTCATTAGCCAACTTTGCATTCAAATTCTTCATGCCTTAGCCAAATTTCAACTTCCTCAAGGGTATATTAGAAGTACTTTAAGATCATCTTTTGAAGGTGTTAACTTCAACTGCATCTTCTTCAAGGAATTCACTTCACCTGTTGGAGCTCTAACAACTTTGATTTTATTCGTCTCTGGCTCAAGAAGACTATCTTCACGAAGGATTTAAGCAAATTTACCTAGGCAGTTCCTTTCAAATTCATTGTCTGGAGGATTCTACCTTGAAAACACATTTTCTTCACTTTGCCTTAGAAAATTTTTAAAATTTCCCTTAGGAAAACGCATCAATCCTGCGCCCATCAAAAATCTCCATCCCGAAGGCCTCGGCGGACTGTGGAAGACATTAAGATCAACTCCTCATCGATAATCTTCAATACCCAGAAGAAAATTTTCTTCAGAATGCGTCGAACTCATGGGTGCACAACGAACGGGTTCATTTAATTTTCTTGAATTTTGAACCTTAGAAAATTATTTCCCTATGAAATTTAAATCCGTTCTTCACATCTGTGAACATCTTGAGTCGTTATGACTTGAGAAATTTTTTATCAATCCATCCTGCAATGCTAGCATCCTGACTTCATCACTGGCAACTCATCTGTGCTTCGAGAAAATTTCACCACCTTGGGTCTAGGCATATTTTCTAAGGAAGAAAATTATTTGCCTTAGAAAAGATTTAGATCACTTTGAAAATTTTGTCTTAGAAAAATTTCACCTTGGAAATTTTTTTAGTTTTGATCACTTTGCCTCTGAGAAAAAAAAATTTATTCCACTTAGAAGATCCTCCTGCAAGCACATCATTTTAACTTCCAACATCTTCACTGCCTTAGGAAAAATTCATTATTTTGTAATCCCAACGCCTAGCAATTTGTTTCACCTCATATTTTATTTCACACTTGGAAAATATCTTCACTTGAAGCTTCAATGTCTTAGGAAAAATCTTCATCACCCCATCTTATATTTCATTTTACCACCCTAGGCGCATAGCACACTTGGAGAAAATTAAAAATCACGCCTAGCATTTGTTTTCACCACCTCACACGCCTTGGAAAATTATTGGAAAATTTTTCTAACACCTACCACCTTGGGCGCATGTAGCACTTGGAGGAAAATACGCCTAGCATTTATCTTGCTTTGACCACGCCTAGGAGTATTCACCTACCTCTTACCTTATTCACCACCTTACACTTACTTTTACAACTTCAACTTGGGCGCATTTGAGCCTAGGAGGAGGATGTAAATTGTTGACTTGTTTGACCTTTTTGAACTTGGGCACATTTCTTATGTAGAGGAGGACGAACTTCTTTTCCAATGCCACCTTGTGACCTTTCAACTTCCCTCTTTTGTCCTAACATGCCTTCTTTTGGGCGCATTTTAGCATGTGTGGAGGATTAACATCTTTGACTCCTTTGACCTCCTCTTAATATGGGCGCATTTGATGCCTCTAGGAGGATGAATTTCATACTTAGAAAATTTTGAATGCCACTAGCTTGCATGTGGGCGCATTTGGAGGTGGCAGGAAGATTTAACAATGCCTTAGAATATTTTTCACCATCTTATTTCTCCTTGGGCGCATTTTGAAGGTGGAGGAGGACGAGACTCAACACTTAGCAAATTTCTTGATGCCTCTACCACCTTGGGCGCATTTCTTGGGTGCTGTAGGATGGGAAACTTTGACTTTCTTTGACCTTTCTTCCTTTTGGGCGCATTTTGCCATAGCTACAGGATGAAGTTCCAAACTTAATCAATTTTCCTCGTTTTCGCCAGTCTATCCATGCCCTGCTATTTATAGTAAGCCTTCTAATTTTTGCATCTCTGAAGCTCAGAACGATTTGAAATTTCAAACGCTGCATCCTCACGACCTTGTTACCCTGTTGGCATTGCTATTTTTAGTTGGCCTGCTATTTTTAGCCCATTTCTGAAGGTGATTTGCTATAAATAGCAACTGCTTGCTTCTGATAGTTCCACTGCTCCGATTGACTTGAAATTTTAATGAGGTGCTCCTCACCACGTGACCTGTCTGTCGACATCAACGCATGCACCTGACTTACTATTTTTAGCCAGTTTCCAAATTGACTTACTATAAATAGTAAGTGCTCCGTTTGACTTCAAATTTTACCAGCAGATAGCCTGGGATGCCGATCGCGATGGTTTACACCGGTTTTCGAAAATTTCGACTTTAAACCCCTCTTTTCAGTCCCCGGGTTGAAACCCTAGTTCGCTCTGCATGCGTATCAAATGACCTCTGCTTGTCTTCATTTCTGTTGCATTGCGATCGCTCGGATTCTCGAATCTGGGAGGCGGCCGGATGCACCTGCTAAAAATAGTAAGTTCCTTGTTGAGTGATTATCTCCATTTGCATGTCATATCACCGCGTAGGTCTCAAAAACCCACAAGGAATCATCCGACATGCAAAGAAAACCCTGACATGCAAACCCTAAAAATAGCCTCCGAAGGTTGAATTCTGAAAGTTGTCGCTCGTTTTGCATGTTATACCATCGCGAAGGTCTCGAAAAACCAAAAGGAATATCCAGACATGCAAAGGAAAACTCTACATCTAAGCCCGAAATTTGCTCCGGAAGCTGGACTGCTAAAAATAGAAAGTTGCCTGTTTCAGCTCAATTTTTGCACACGAGCAGTTTGATGTGTTCTGAATGTGGTGTGACTGTCGGAATCTCAAAAATGCTAACGGACAGCCTGTAATTGCACACTTACTAAAAATAGTAAGTACCTCAGAATCTGATGAAAATTTGCTGAGAGCCTGCTGGGAGCACACTGACATCAATGTTAGTCTCAAATCTCAATTTACTTCATTTGTCCTCAAATTGGCAAGGAAGCTCAAAACCCTAATTTTCAGACTTGGCCAAACTCACGTTTAAACTCAACGGCGGAGAGATCCCCGGAAAAGACAGACAACAGAAAGAGAGGGAGAGACAAAACCAGAGCCAAAAGACGAGGAACGAAGCAAAAACTAGGGGGTCCCCATTTTGAATGGGGTGATGTGTGAAAAGGTCACAACAGTACCAACGGTGATCTATACTTGATATTTTTTTGTTAGTCATCCCATTGCATAAGTGGCTCTTTTTACTCACCCCATTGCATATGTGGCTCTTGTTACTCACCCCATTGAATAAGTGGATCTTTGGTACTCACTCACCTTTAAAAAGTGAAAGAGTTGTTTACTTGTACTCAATCACCACTGAAAAGTGGAAGAGTTTGATTTGCATTTCATTATTGTATATGCTTTCCCACTGTAAAGTGGAGGTGTCTAGCTAACCCCACTGGATAAGTGGATGCTCACAAAACTAGTTCCCACCCCCTATTGTTCTAAGTAAGGGAGTCATGCCATGTAAGGGAGGCATAAGGTGAGACATAGGAAGTAAAAAGGGGAGATTCCAAGGTTCTGATCTCTCAAAGCAATATTATCAGACCTGCAATATTTCTAACAATCTTTTAGACCAAGGTGATTCCTCTTGCATGCCAGTTTGCACATCCATTGGACTAATCACCTAGTTAAAAGCTTCCTTGGACAAGCAAATTGTTTCCAAATTTGTATAAGGTCAGAAATTGTTGTTTTAACTCTGATTTTTGTATGACAATCTCTTCCATTTGATAATCACTGGAATCATAAATTTATAGCACAAGTTATATAACCTGGATAGTTATATTAGATATTTGTAATAGTCAATGTTGCTACTATCAATGTAGCATCAATTTATGCATGATAATTTTGTCAAACATTTATGCATTAATCCTGAAAGCTTGCAAATTAAAGAAGAAAAATGTTATATGAGCACAAACAAACTAGTTAAGGTCTTTACAACTTTATGACACTAGCCACCTTTCATAAAATAATTAATTAAACATAAGTTGTCCTTTTAAAATAAAATTTCTGTATACAACTTAATTAATCATTTCCTTGCATCATCACCATTAGCCTATAGGAAATTAAATAGGCTAAGGGTCTTTTGAAATTCTTTAGCCTAAGAAGGGTACATGACATTATTACCTTTGCTTCATGCATAGATGTGTGCAATATCATTAGTGGTTACCAAAGCAATGTCTTCAAACTCTTTACATGGTTTCTCATCTGCTTTATGAAGGTGCAGAACCCTTGTGTTGTCAAACCAATATATAGGCACTTAGTGACAGACAAATAGGAGTGTTTTATGCAATTGATATGGTTTTTTTTAGGATTGGTTTTCATCTTTTGTAGCTATCTTCAATACAACACCTAGGGAATATCCCCCTTGACTTAGCAGAGCCTAAAGCTGAAGAAGGTGTTACCCACTTTAGCAAATTGGTTCATTATTCTCCTTGCTTGATCATAAGTCAGAGGTCTTTTCTCTAAGTTTGACACCCTTAGAACTTAGAAATAGCTTGGATTTAGGGATTTGGAAACCTACAATTTTGAGCACCAATAGGATCAATTGGGTATTTGCAAGCAAATCTGTTCGATATTATGAAGACATTAATATTTGCTAGGATGTGAAGGTCATTTGCTGCTATGCTCAAATTATACATTCTTGTTGCCGTTTAGTGATACTGGCTATCTCACCACCAATGAAGGGTATTTTTTTGCATTAAAGTTACTATGTAGCTTTCTTATTTATTGTGAACAGGTTTGATCTACTATTATTATAGTTATCATTGATGTCAAGATGGAATGTCACACTATTGTAATTGATGTCAAAGGTGAGAAGATTATTATCATTAAAGTCAAAAGAGAATTAATGTCACGATGATGGATGGTATGTAAGAAATAGGTGTTGCTATTAATGATATGGTGAGTACATTAGATGGGATGAAGGCCTTTCAAGATAACCTAAAGTTGATGATATCCAAACTTCATAATTCATATGGTTTTTGAATAATGCATAGTTCAATGAAGGCAGCATTCTCAAGATTGTTGTCATGAATCCGTAAAGAATGTTCAAAGAAGGCCAACAAGATATTATGATACAGATTATGCAAATGATGGCCAAAACTGGATGTGTCAAGTTTTGCAAAGTTGTGAGTTTTGAAACCTTGATCTAAGAAATGATGTGAGAAATTTGTTTTGAACTCTCCTATTCAACATATTATACTACTTACAATCAGGAAATATTCATTTAATAACTAAGACATTTCAGCATTATTTTGTCAATTGTGTTACCATTAAGTATTGCAATCATTGTTAGTATAAATCAACATTTTGTTTTTGAATTAGTTGTGTTGTTCGTCATTGTATTTTCCGTTTTCGACTTAGGTGGTGATATTAATCACATTTTGTTTATGCATGGTGGTCTAACGGTTGTCTGAACTAGTGACTATTTTGTCAATCAACCATAAAATAGTAAGTCAAGAGTTTGGATAAGGATACCAATGTAATTGGTCCTTGTACCCAAGCATTGCATTGTGCGTTGCCTTGTTGACTAAATTATTTGGTCTCTCTATTTAATGTCTCATAAATTATTTGGTCTCTCTATTTAATACGTTTCATATGTGATATGCGATACTACTTCTGCAAGAAGTGCAGCATTTTGATGTAAACACACTACAATGCAGGATCACTGCCTATTGGAGTTGACTTTTGTGAAACACTATGTGGTGTGTCAATAATCCATAGGTAAATTCTATATGAAATCCTTTTGTCCTAATATTCCGTCTCAAAAATGTAAAAACTAAAAATTTATTGTCATATTGGTGAAATGCATGATATTTTTTCATCTGCATATGGATGAAGCTTGTAAACGCTTTGCTTCTAGATATAATTCATATAGCATCAAAATATAACACAAATTGATTTGGTTGTTATACCTTAATGACATTTTCTTTGTTTTATCACTATAAAGATTTCATTGATGCTAGAGAAGATCAGTTTGGGGCAAAGTGAAACCATCTCAATGGAAGGTCTTACAATCTTATATCTAACTCTATATTACATGTGAAATTCCTACCATAAAGAGAATTATGTGTCTCCTAGACATTTCTTGCAAATTTTCATTGTTATTTTGATTTATTGCTATTGTAAGTGTTAGTGTATTAAAGTCGGATCTCATCATTTTTTGTTATTTGAACTATCTTTATGTCAATGTATGTATAAAACATATTTATTCTTCATTGTCCAACTCATTAACATAGACCTCAAAACTATAATACATTATAGTGTAATATCCTCAAATCAGGATTTTGAAAAATATGCAATTTTTATAATATTTTGTAGATATGCAAATTGTAAGTAAAATATGATTTTTGGAATTTACATATATTCTAATTATGTAGAATTAGAATTAAATGTTGAAATTAAATACTGAAATAGGTAGTGAAAACTTAAATACAAATTTTCATGTCCCCTTTATTGAAACTATAGAAAAAATTATATGATCAAATTAAATTGTCAAAAAGTAATTTTACATTATATTTGGAAAAGATGGCTTATATTTAATTATTTAAAAAGGTAATTAAAAAGTGAATAAAAATGTTGCTAGACATAAAATCATAAAAGTGAGTGAGAGGAGGTTTTGTCTCAAGAAAATAGTTGCTTGCTCCTTTTATGAATTTCTTTTATAGAGAATGAATGTGGATGATTCTTCTTCTAAGGACAAAAACTCTTTGGCAAAACTTTTTTTTGGGATGAAGACTATGTTAATTATATGACTTGTTTTATTCAAAAATCACCAAAGTGTTGGATGCATCCATTTTCTTGAAGTTTGATATTTATTGTTCGATTCCAGATTTTGGTTGTGGGTTTGTGAAGATTTTCAGATTTCTAGTGTTTGGGTGTTGAGGAAATATTCAGAATATGCAAAAAGAATACTGTGTTGTGTTTCCAGTTCTTTTTTTGTGTTCATGATTTCTAGATTTTTTTTTTAATATATCAAGGTGAAGATGGGTTTGTGAGTTCCAATATTGAATGTCTTGATATTCTTGAGCATTTATTGGGCCTTATTGTTTTGCGAATTGAATTTTGAGAGAAATTTGAGAATCAAAGAGGAGAAAGATGTTTTTTTAATGTTCTTTTCTTGTGAAAATCGCCCCCTGTTCTTCAAATTTGCTGATGAATGTGAACTTGAACCTGCAAAAAGAATTGTTTGATGAAATCGCCATTGAATACTGATGATAAATTCGCCCAACCTGTGAGAATTCGTCTCTACTCTGAAGAAATACGAATTTTGCTTAAGCCGGATGAATGTTTAATGATGGCACCATGCTTAAATAAAGAGAATTCACACCATAATGTTGACTGCAAGATTTAAAACCTCGACTGAAATAGAAGGCTTCTGATTGGACCCCTCCAGTTCGAATTGAGACTGACGCGAAGTTCGGAAATAAAAAATAATAATATAATTATCATGCAATTTGAAAATCCAGCACAAAGAGGCACCAATTTTAGAAAATCACCCTCTAATGCTCAAATATGCAAAAATAAATATAAAATATTATTTTAATCAGTTGACAAACCATGTGAAGCTTTTGATTGGACCCGGCGAACTTCACTGATTTCAAAAAGTCCTCATTTGTCCTCACAGGCGTCCATTTGCTCAAGATATTGCATTTTTTATTAACTTCCTACTTTGTAGCTGACTACAAAGTTACAACTGGCCATCTTCGACACTGATTTCTGGGTGACCAGATGATACTAGGACTGAGCAGGTGTATTCATTACGAAGCCTGCAGAGCAAGGAAGAAATGTTTGCTGGGAGTCGTCACTGCAAAATCCATCATTTAACACCTCAAAGAATTAAGCGCCCTTGATTAAATTGATTTTCAGTTGTCAGACTTAACCATTTCTCCAAACTACCATCTGATGCTTCAAACGACTACTGACGACAATCGGTGAACCCTGCTGACTAAATAACAGGCTTACTGCGTGACTAGACGTATTCCACATCCAATGAATGTACGTAAGGCATCTGAAAGCTGCATTAAGGACCCCAAAAGTAAAGGCGCCCCTAGCCTGAAAAGGCACAAACACCATTTTGACAAAAATACAATTCTCAACCAGATGCCCTACTTTGACCTCTGATATCTAGAGCTGGGATGGCCTGATTCGAGCACTGCCTGTCTCAACGCATAGCTAGAAGGATCTACGAGAGACGTCTCTAGAGGCGACGAAGCAAGAAAACTACTTCTAAGACCTCAAATAGAAAGGCACCCTTCCCAAGATGGAATAGACGACCAGACTTGGCCATTTTCTGAGTTGTCTTCGTTTTTCAGTATTTTTCCAAAGACCTCAGATGTACGAGCATTTGCCAAATCCCGAAGGCTGACGGATGGGCTCATTGGATAACTGAAGTAATCGCACACAAGTCCCGTGAAGACTTCGAATGTCAATAACCTCATTTGACAGGCCTAAAGGCTAGGCGCCCCCGGCCTATAGAAGTACAATGAATATTTAATATCTCTCCGCCCTCTAATTTATGTGCTTGGAAGAATCTCTGCCACGATCTTTCAGAATATCGGATTGACAGGCTGACTGGTGCATTGCGAAACCGGACTAGAGTAGCACAGATGTCAGGAAGATGTTATCTGCAAACTCTACCATCTCAAGGGTCATTTTGAAGGGCGCCCCTAAGCTACAGGGGCGCAATTTCACCATTTGAGGAAGTTTCTGTAATGTGAACTCTCCTCGTAATCTCATCTTCTGACGTTGACTGTCGGAGCTCTGGGACTCGGATGACTGCATTCGATAGCTCGCCGGAAAGGCAGACTAGTCATGAAGAGATCAAATGCATCAATAATCAGGAAAACCAAGATCTAACCCTCCTTTAAGAAGTGCACCCTTGAGCTACAGGGGCGCAAAAGCTGAAAAGTAACGAGCTTTTGTAATCTGTGTCCTCTGGAATCTTCAACTTTTGACGTCAGTTATCGGAGTTACGAGTCTCGGATAGCCTCGCAAGATAACTCATCGGATAACTGGAGTAATTTTGAAGAGTTTGACTGTATTCATGAGCATATACCACAAAATCTAGACCTTCAAAAAGAAGGGCGCCCTTGGGCTACAAGGGCGCAATTTTGCTTTTTCCTGAGAAATCTACAAAAATTAACCACTGAAAACTTCGCCTCAATCACTGAAATGACCAAGATCTTGTATAATTATCATCGTGAAATGCTTCATTCTGAGTCTCTAATTCAGGTTTTGATCAATGGATACTGCCTTTGACTGACAAAACTCCATGCTTGATATTGCCCAAAAATTGTATTTGACATCATTTTAGCAAGGTTTAGACTATTTTAAGCAAAATGCCTTGATGAAGCAAAAAATTTGGTTTGGGTACAACAATACATCTGATGGCGGTGAACAAAGTGCTTGAAATAGCACTCACATGGTTCACGATTTGTAACCAATTATCACACGTAACAAAACAACCCAAAACAAATAACAACAAAACATAAAAAAAACTAACAATCAGCCTATCTACATGAAAGAATGATGGAATAACCAACATTCCCCTCTTATTACATCATTTCTTTAAAGTACTAATAAGAGAATCCTAAAAACTTTCAAACTTCACATGTGCAAAAGACTTGGTGAAGATATCAGTGCATTTTTCTTGAGTTGAGCAGAATTGGAGCTGAATGTTGTTTTGTTGAACATGTTCTCGTATGAAGTGACAATCAACTTCAATATGCTTTGTTCGTTCATGAAACACTAGATTACGAACAAGCTTGAGAACACTTTGATTATCACAATAGAGGACGGTATGCTGGTTTTGACGTACCCCCAATCCTCCTAGTATGCGACGAAGCCAAACTGCCTCACAAACTGCTACACTTGCTGCATGATATTCTGCCTCTATTGAGGAACGAGCAACTATGGCTTGCTTCTTACTTCCCCAAGAAATAGGACCTGATTCAAGGAAGAAAACAAATCTATAAGTGGATTTTCTATCATCAATAGAACCTGCATAATCTGCATCTGTGTACCTAGTTAAGAAGAATTGATCATTCTTTTTATATTCCAAACCATAATCCATTGTACCATGTAGATACCTTAAGACCCTTTTTGCTGCTAGCCAATGACATTTATTTGGGTCTTGCATGAATCATGAAAGATAATTAACTACAAAACTGATATCTGGTCTAGTATATGTCAGGTAAGTCAAACCTCCAATCATTAGACGATAGAGAGTTGCATTCAGCTGAGGAGATATATCAGATGTAGATAACTACAAACCTGATTCCATAGGTGTAGACATGGGTTTGGAATCCATCATTTTGAATTTCTCAAGCAGTGTCTTGGCATATTTCCTTTGAGATACAAAGATATGGTAATTTGTTTGGCATACCTCTAAGCTGAGACAATAGTGCAATAGCCTGAGATCTATCATATCAAATGTCTTCTTGAGATTATTCTTGGATGTTTCAACCATTGCTTCTGACCCGCTTGTGATAACCAAGTCATCAACATATACATTAATTATCACAATATGCCCCCCTTGATCCTTGAGGTAGAGATTTGGATCATATGGATGCCTAGTGAAACCATGTTGTAGTAGATGTTCATCAATTTTTATATACCAAGCTCTAGGAGCCTATTTGAGACAATATAGGGACTTGACAAGTTTACAAACCTTTTCCTCTTTACCAGGTGCAACATATCCCTCTGGTTGGGACATATAGACCTCTTCCTTAAGGTCCCCATTAAGAAAGGTACTTTTTACATCCATTTGATACAATTTCCATCCAAATTGAGCAGTTAAAGCAAAAGTCATTCTAATGGTTTTTATCTTTGTAGTGGGAGCAAATGTTTCCTCATAGTCTATTCCTTCTTTCTGGGCATAACCCTTGGCTACAAGTCTAGCCTTATGTTTATCTATACTACCATCTGCTTTATACTTAGTTTTAAAAATCCATTTGCAACCAATTGCTTTCTACCAGGTGGTAGATCAACAAGCTCCCAAGTTTTGTTTTTCATCAGAGATTGATATTTTGCATCCATAGCCTCTTTCCAAGGCTTTGATTTTAGTGCATCATGAACATTAGAGGGCTCAAAATTTTCAACAATTGAAGTCATTAGTGCAAATTTTACCTCATTGCGAGCCATGCTACGAGTCCTTGGACCTGAAGTGGAAATGTCTGCGACTCCATCTAACTTTGCATCTCGAATGGTACTAGTGTACCACTTTGGTAAAGGTTTTGTGACATTGGTGGGTGTTGACTGATTATCAACATGCCCATCATTTTTACCATCCATGTTGAAAATAGGAGCACTATCTAAAGTAGATGATGATGCAGGAGGAGAACTTACATCATTCTTCTCATCAAAAATTACATCTCTACTAATGTATATCTTCTTTGTATTGGGATTCATAAGGCAATATGCTTTGGACTCATTATTATATCCTAGAAGAATACATTTCATTGATTTTTCATCTAGCTTCTTCCTTTTCTGTTTAGGAATGTGCATATAGGCAGTGCATCCAAACACACGAAGATGAGAGATAGACCCTCAATGAAGAGCATAACCAACCTCTACTCCGATATATCTGTCACCATGACTGCCAACCACTGAAACTCTAAAATATATGCATCCACTAAGCCACTTTGCTTAAGTTGTGTTAACTCCCTGAAACGAAGTTTAGGATCCTTTTGATCAAATCTATCCATTATTTTTTGTGTGAACTCTAAATAGGATGTGATATTGGCATGTCTCAATGTGACAAGCCCATGGTACCACCATTCATGTGCTTCAACATCCAAATGTAGAGTAGCATACTTAATGGCTTCAGTCTCCAACATAGGGTTGAGCTGAAAGTAAGTGCCCAACTTCTGAACCCATGCTCTTGCTATACATTTACTAGACCCATCAAAGGAAGGGATTGAAAGTTTCCCAACCTTCCATTGTAGATCCTGGTTCTACTGCCCTCTGTTGTTGTTTCTTGGCCTATTCCTGTATTTGATGGTGCAAAAATCTCCTAAAGACATCGCAACATGAATTTCATCCACTAGAGTTTGGTATTCTTTGAAATATTTTGTGAAGCCCTCTTCTTGAGCTTGCTGCCCCTGGTTTGCAGCATCATCTTCTCCCAAGAATTGAGGAATGAGAGGTCTCAGTGTCACCCTGCTAGCTGCCCTAGCATTGCTCTGAGCTAAGTTACTGATTTCTGCATTATTATCATGACCTCTATTATGTCCACCCATTATTGCCATTATTACCATTGTTGTTGTTTCTACCACCAGCAAGTTGGTTGTATGAGTTGTGCTATCTATTGTGCTATTTCATGTTGACCTCTAGCTAGGTCATTCAGAATATGTTGGGTGCTTCCCTCAAGTATATTTTGTCTATCCTCCATGAAATCAAGTGGTCCCAAACCTCTTCTTAATCTTCTGTAATGGATGTCAAGTGGATTGATATTTGGAATGTCCTCGTTCATAACCCAATTCTAACACACACACTAGCAGGAATGCTAGCTTTGATACCACTGTAAAGGGCCTAGCTAATTTCACCTTTAATTTTAGTGTAAATGTTTAGGAATTTCTTCAAACAGTTGGTGTGCAAACTAGTTCCAGCATCTACTTGTTTTCTTGTTGATGCAATGATGGTAAATGCAAGATGTACTTCTAACAATAACTAAGAATGTAAATGCAAGTGTTTTCTGATTTTTATAATGCATATAAGGTCTGAAATGAAATTGCAACTAAGCTAAATGCAATTACAGCCAAATGGTATTTTAATAAATAGTTGTCCTACATCCTTCCTATGACTTCCTTGATGGAAAAATGATATAGATGAGTACAAATATTGACAACCTAATATGAAGGCGATGTAATGACAGTCTCTCTATCGATTTTACAATGATAAAGTATTACAAATAACTTTCAATATGCAAAATGTTCTCCTACAAAATTGACTGAAAATGCAAGTGACTACAGATACTAACTAGAAAATGAAAGATAAGGAACCTGGAGATAGTGATGCCTAGAGACCACAATGGAATATCAATCTGCAAAATGCTAGCAGTGCTTAGATGCCTGGAGATTAAAGTTGTCTCAGCTTGGGATTGAAGAAGACGCCTCAGAAATGACCAGCAATGCAAGAGCCGGTGATAGAAGACCCTTTTAGCACTCGTTTCTCCTATACAAAGGGACACCTAACTAGCAACAACACATATACGCCTTTCCCAGGCCTCAAAAAGCAACTACGACCCAATATAGGGCTGTTATAGAAATCGCCCTTACTCAGTAAATTGCATCTTTTTGTTCTTTATCCAGCTTCTCCTCAAAAACGAATCAGGTATGGAGTTTCATGACTGAAATAGGTGTGCCTGGGGTTACATTATATCAAAACGCCTTCAAAGAGAATGTATTGACTTCCAAAGTCGACCCAAGAGTTAGCAAAAATTTTAATGGACTGTAATCACAAAAATGATGAGTAAAACCTTGAGTTGCAGTTTCAAAATTATCTCAAACTCGACCTACAATAGAAAGATCTCCTTCTCCAAAAACGTGACTCTTCCAACTAGGGATGGTGTTTCACACCCAAATCTGGACTATAAGGGTCTTCAAACCCTACACCAAGAAGCTCGACCAGTTCTTGCCCGTGAAAATATGCATATCATAAAGTGTCGAATGATTTCTCCTTTCCTTTTGTATTTCTTCATTCACCAAAAAATAAAGTGACTTTTATATAGTTCCCTTTTAAAAATATTTCATCAGTCACTTTTTGACTTTTCACTTAGTCACCTTATAAAAATAATTTAATTAATTACTTAACATCACCTTAGAAGATTAATTCGAAATTTAGGCGATAATTAAATAATTAAATAAATGATTCCCCTGTTTTCAACACTTGCCTTTGGGAATGAAAAAGGCAAAGCGGTATCCTGAGTGTCTAGCGAAAAGGGGACATTACATTTCCAAAGAGGTTCTTTGTTCCTTAGCCATCACTTGCTCCATCTCTACTTTTGCTTCCTTCATTCATTGCTTTTTTGTACGTGTGTCAAGGTAGGTGGCTTTCTTTGTTGTGCTCTTGTGATCGCCAAGACCTCCTCGTCGGCTACCTCCAGCATATTTATGCCTTTCTATTTCAAGCAGTCAATGTCTTTGTGATCACTTGGTCGACACCACTTACAGAGTCTTCCTCCCATACCTTGATTGTTTTGGCATTCCCTAGAAAAGTGACCCCATTTGTTGCACTTCCGGAATTGTATCATGGGTTGACCTTTGTTGTCATATTGTATTCTGCTTCTCGGACTTCTATTGTTTTGGTAACCTCCAGGGGATGCATTGCTATTATGTTGGGGCTTTGGAGGTGTGGTTGGAGGGGTTGACTATTGATATTCCCCTTGTGCGAAGAATACTTGTGTACTTCTCTTTTTCAGATTGTATGGGCATTCCTTGATGGAATGCCCCATCACTTGGCAAATATCGCATAACAGCTTTTTCGAGCAATCAGCCGTTGTGTGGCCTTCCCCCTTACACTCAGTGCACCACAACTCTTTGATTTCTTTCGTACTCTCTTTCGCGGCCTTCAGTTCCTTCGTCATTCTTATCATGTCTTTCCTTAGTGCTTGGACGGTCTTCGACTCACCCTCACTATTGTCGTTCGTACTCATCGTTTGTCTTCCTCTTCGCTCGAGAGGATGTTTTGTTTTCACTTTCTATATCCATCACTTGATTGTATGCTTCAGCATACGATGATGGAGGTACGAATTTCATCTTCTTCCTTAGCGACGGGGGTAGCCCTTCGATGAACCATCATTTCTTCAAATTGTCAGCCGACTGAGTCTCCAATTTGACCAACAATGTAGAAACCCCTGTTCTCACTGATTTCTGAAACTGTTTGGTTTTGCTTGTTTTTGAATGTTTTTGATTTTTTTGTGGTTTTTTGCATAAATTGAAGAAGTGTGATTTTGAAAGAAATTGCTTGTAAAAATAAAATAAAATATTACAATGCGAGAAATGATGGAAACTACTGGATTTAATGATGCCAGTCTGTTTATTGACCTTCTGGATTGATTACATATAAGATCTGATAACATGCAAGCTATAAAGCAACAACATGATTGCATTAAAGAAAACCTGATTTGCTGATTATAGGCGCCTGAAATGATGATGAACTGGTACAGCTATCAATATAATCACTTCCTCCCTCCGCCAAATGAACCAGAATGAATCCAGATGAAAATGCACCCCTGTTGGTGAAGACAGAATGCCCAAAGATGAAGCGCTTTTCCCAATGTGAAAGGTACGGCCTAGTACTAGAAAGTATGGCCCAGCAGCAGCCTAGTACGGCTCAGCAACAGCAGTAACAAATCTGTACGGATCTTGAAAAATATGTCTGGAACTTGGAAAATGGACGCCAATACTGAAGAACCCTTCCCGAATGATTTCCAAACCAAAACCCTGATGATAACTCAAAGAGTGAAGCTCTGTGATAACCTTTGGATGAAGCTATCTCTCTGACAAGCAATAAATCAGCTGATATTTCACAACCTCTGAACTGCAACATTGAAGATGGCTCGTTCTCCAATGCAAAATGAAAACTGGAACCCTTGGCTCTGTTCTCAGAAGAAGCACTTGGAAAAAATTCGATTTCAAAACATAATGAGCTCTTTTTCCAATGAAACCCTTATGTCCTTCAAAAAGTCGACTTTTCTCAAAAAGGCATCATTTAAATTAAGTTCGAACTTTTCTTTTAATTTTTCAATAGTCTCGAACGCACTTTTAATTATAAATTATAATTGAAAAGTGGCCCCTCTTCAATGTTGGTCGACCCCTTTAAGAAATCACTTGAGTTATAATATTAAATAATATTATAACTTTATAATATAAGCTTCAAATAATTAATATTTAATTTGACAATTAAAATATTAATATCTTCCTCAAAATACGTCCGATTAATGAACCGTCTGAAGCTGGAGAATAAGTGATTGAATTTGCACACGACCAGACCATACTGCTAAAAATAGCAGGGGTGCTCTGCTGAGTGACTTAACTTACTAAAAATAGCAAGTCAAGCAGAAGATGTCTGAACGACTCCGAACGAAAGCCAAACTGGTAGATTCTGACAATCCGAAGCCAAGCCAAGCTCCAACAAGACCCTCTATCCATCCTATTAACCTACGAGGGTCGCATAATAGGCTAATCATAAGCTCTGAGAGATGTCAACTGGAAGGGGACATTACAAACAACCCCTTCAGCCTAGGATTGTAGGCTCATACGTTTTCATGTTTTCCTTGCTTCGTGTTATATATCTCGGCTATGATCTCATTATCATCTCTCAGGAGTTTGAATTCCTCCTTGAATGCTCTCTTTAGTTGTCTCCATGAAACTTTTTGTGTTACTTCGAGTTCGGTGTACCAATCTATGGCTATTGCTCTCAGCGTTACTAGGAAGGCTCTCAACCAATAATCCACGTCATCTTTCCCATTTGCTATCCATATCGTCTCACATGTTTTGCAATGACAATTGGATCCTCAAAACCATTCCCCATGAACTTTGGCAGCTTATGCCTTTCCACGCTTGGACTGGCTAGCAGAGTCACCATGTTTCTTCCCCAATATCCTCCTTGTGAATTGGATCTAATTGGACTATTTGTCCCTTGACGTTTTGGTGCCTCTCTTGCACTCTCAGCCATATACAGGTCAACAACACGTCCCCTCTCAGCATCCTCAGCACCTCGAGTCTCCTAGGGTTCGTCCCGGTACTCCCTCCATTTGGGGGTCTTTGGCTCAGATCCTCCAATTCTCAGTTCCTCATCGTCTGATATGGACAACTCTCGAATGCAATGTATGCTATTTTCTATTTCTCTTGTTGATTCATTTTCATCATTTTTAAATTTTCCTTTGTTTGTTATGGACGATGCGTGAAGGTGTCTTGGTTTTGTTCGTCATCAAGGTTTTTGTTTAGTTCAATAATGTCTTTGTTGATTTCATTCAAGTCTTCGTCTGCCCCTTCAACAATTCGTTTCAATCTTCTTCGGCGGTCTTCTTGTTCTTTTAATCTCAATGATCTTCGTAGTCATTCTTCGAGTGTTTCCTGCCCGCTTGGTGTTTTTTTTTGTCTTTATTGGGTTGTACAGGCATTAATTTTTCAGGAATATGCCTACAATTGGTGTCGCATTCTTCCTCCTCTCGTTTGCTTCTTTCCTCGTACCATTGTAGTATTTTCTACCTTCGTTGTTCTTGGTCACTCTCAACCTGAAGGTCTTACAGTATGTTGGAGTGACAGGCAATCAACCTTGGTAGTCGATTGAGGAGATGGTCGACCTCTAGGTTGACGTGCAGTTTGTCCCAGATGATCAATTGAGGGATCTCTCACCTGAGAGCCTCCCTCCATACGTGATCTGTAATGTCCCCATTTTGGCCCTACACTCTTCAATAGGATTTAGCCTATTTCCGGAAATCCGTAGGCTAAGCTGTGGTGGAAAATTAGGGTTTCCTCTTTCAGATATTGCTCAGTTGGCGTTCAGAGGATGTTGTGCAGACTTACTATTTATAGCAGTTGCTATATTTAGCAAGTCTATCTTTTGGCAGTATCTGTCTAGCAGCAGTTCAATCCTTTGCAGGTTAGTGTTCAGTTTGGCTATCTATTGTTTTGATGTGAACTTACTATTTATGGCAATTGGCTATTTTTAGTAAGTCTAAATTTGGCAGTAGCATCATCAGCAACTCAACTCAAGTCATCTTGCTATCCATCAGTTTCAGTATTGGCATTGGTTTTGGTTATCTCCATGGACTGAGTTTTTATACTTAGTCAAAATTCATGTTTCTCAGTTGTACCCCACGCCTAGGAGTAATAACTTCATGTTGTTTTTAAAGAGGGGCCATTAAGGGGGTCAATTGTGCATTTAATTATTTATTAAATGCTTTATTGTTGCAAAGTGAAAAGGAGGTTGAGTAATATTATATTATTTCAAAAAGTAAAATGCAAAAATGTGGCATCCCTTTGGAAGTTGAAGTGATTCAACTTCTTGGAATTTGAAGAGTTCTTGTTGCTTCATTTGCCAATTGAAGTTTATATATTGCTGCTGTTTGAAGAGCTGATTATGCATATTTTTGAAGAGCAGTTACGCCGCTGAACAAACTAATCCGCTAAGGGAAAGCCAGCAAATTTACTCCATTCTTCGGCCTCAAGAACTATGGTTCCCTAGGTGGTGGATTGAGAGTGCTTCATCCGTATACATATTGAGCATTATTGTGGAGTTTGGTGAGATATTTCCAGTTTTATGTTGGGTCGGGTTTATAATGGCTGAAAGTGTTTTTTGTTGACAGCTTTTTGAGCAAATTAAATATCATTCTGGGTATGTTTGCAAAGTGGTTCTAGACCCAAGGCGACCCCTTCCACAAGAGATTGGAATTTATTTCCAAGTCTTTGATTTTTTATTGCTAAATCGCCATTTTCAAGAGCCGTACCATCTGTAGAGCATTGAGAATTGTGCCATAAATTAATGGATGACTTTTGAGGTTGTTTCTTCATCTTGTCATGGGCGCCTATCCTCCAAAGGTTCATTGCACTTCGTTTCACGCCATTCGGAGGTATTTTGGTGAAGTTATGAGCATTTAATTAATTCTTATAGTTGCTGGTTATTCATTTCCAGAATTGCAGATTTATATCAGACTTGTTTCAGTTTGAATTTTCAGTCCTTTCTTCATCAATAATTGCTACTAATAATCATGGAATCATTCAGAATCTTGGTGCTTTGAAAACATTGTAATATTGATGTAATTTGCAGCTCTCTTTCTATATTGTAAGACTGTAAACAGTAGTACTGTTCCAGTCCTTTATTGCTGCAATTATTTTCTATTTCTCACATTAAGTACCCCTGGATGGTTTACCGCCAGTGTGGATAAAGAACATTCTAAAAGCTTATCTATTCTATTTGCAGCTGTTCTTATTCTTTGTAAAGCTAGTTAGTAGTACTAACAGCTCTTCCTTTACTTGCTGCAAATTTTATATCTGTTTTACACTCCCACAATTGAGTGGTTGAGTTTTAGAATAAACATATATCTTGTTTGTAATTTCCCCCCATGTTATAAGTGGTTGTGTGGACAGATTCCACGCTAAAGTGGAAGAGTGGATTTAAAGGCTGGCTTGCCGCCTAATAATTGTTGTAAACTCACCCACTAAATAAGTGGAGTATTCCCACTGCTTGTGGATGCCTGCATCAACAGATGAATTGTACTTTCAGCTCTGTTTATGCCTAACGATCCTCTGACCATATGCTATCACCTCGCCCACATTGGGATCTTGGTGAACATTCTTGGTTAGAGTTATCTTCTTTGCTGATTTGCATTTTTGGAGCTAACGCTAATCAGTGTTTGGTTGCTGATTTGAATGTTAATTTTGGGAAAAAAGTTAAGGGGAATATTTCATGATCCCTCAACGAGATGTCCCACAGGTTTACCAGATCCTCCGTTAGCACGTCTTCCCTATCTTCATTTGCTTGCACCAGCTCTTCAGTCTACTGACCCACTACAATGCCATTTTCTCATCAAGGTGATTTTTACCAGGTTCAGTTAGGAAACGACACCAAATGTTTACTCGCTAAGTGGTCTAAAAAAGGAACATGGAGTTAACCAGAACTTACAGCAACAATAGCAGAGCATAACATTACACGAGAATTTCACAGAATAAGATATTGCATTTATTCATCAAGTATATAGCAATTTCATCATATATTAGCATCATGTCCCGACTACCAATTAATTGATCACATAAATAGCTAGCCGAGGTTGGTTGAGATTGTTAGAAGAATTGTCATTGATGTCAAGACTTGGCTTAATCAGACTATTGAAGTTGAATAATTCATTGTTGAGTATTGTGGAGCAAGATCTGATCTGTACAGGTGATCAGAGTATTGAAAACAAATAACTCACTGTGGAAAATTTTTAGTAGTCATGGATTCGATTCTATTAGAAAAAAAGGGGATTGCTACAGACAGAGCAATGCAGAATGGATATCTTCTACAGATCAAAATCTGTATGAAGCAAAACTCGGATGAATATGATCTAAACTCGATTGTATATCATCTACAGATTGAAATAAAAGTCCAGACATCAGCTACAGATCGAAACTGAATAGTAGAGCAAGATCTAATCAATAAATAAAAGTCCAAATCGATCTACAGATTGAAAAGTGCGGCGGTATTAAGATAACAAATTTATTTTGTTAATCTGTTGTTTACCAACAGCCACGTCTATAAAATAACAGCCATGTCTTTGTTATTCAAGAGACACGTCTTCACTAAAGGGATTGGTGCGACTAAAGGAGTACGTCCTTTTGTTAGTTTTCAATTCTAACTAAACATCAATTTAAAAATTAAAGGATGCATTCAAAAGGACGTGATCGTTTTGAAGAAGATATGTTTTGTTCTTTTTCATATACGCTAAACAATGCTGAAGTAATCAAAATGAAATCAAAGTTCTATAGACAGAGATAAACAAATTCGAATCAGATTTTTGAAGAGACGCGTTCCACTGAAGAGATGCGTTTGAAAGTAAGGACGTCTTTTGGTCTCTTTGACAGATGTGAATCAAACTATGTTCAAGAGACGTGCCTTTTTGAGTGGTACACTTTCATTTTCTGAAAAGATGCAACTTATGTTAAGAGAAGATTTAATCAAAAAGGATTCGATTAAGTATCACAAAACCAGATTTAGTGAAGAAGCATGCATTGTGGATATTTCCTTTCATTAAGAGTTGCAATCCTTGGGCAACTTATATACATGTCATTCAAATTGTATTTTTATTTGTGTTGTGAAGTTTGAAGTGATTCAAGTCAAAAACCCATCTTCTTGTGTGGGCTAAGGGTGAGATTTTTCATCACAAAGGCAGATTGGAGGATTGGGAGAGTGCAAATTTGATTGAAATCATTCACCTTCATCCATCAAGTCAAGGTTTGGTGCCTTGCATTAGGGGTTGGTGCTCCTTGTAGGTTGGTGCCTACTAAATAGTTAAAGGGGTTGGTTCTCCTTATAGGTTGTAGCCTACTAAACCATTTTAAATAAGTCAAGTAGGTTGGTACCACTTTCATTTGTAAAAATTCATTTAATCATTTTCAATAAAGTGGTGTCAACTTGTTTTCATTGATTCATATCAGAAGTTGATATTGATAAAAGTTTAAGATTGTTTGAAAAGTTAAAAATTATAGAGTGTTTTGATTTATTGATTCACACCTCCCCCCCTTCTCAGTAAATCTGTTGTGCTCTTCAAAGATACCAACCATCAACAATGCTTCCTACAACTGCCCAACTATCGAATTAGTTTCTGATTACAACTTTACATTAATCCATGCACAAGTATTATTCTATTTCATATCTTATTTGTTTGGTCAACTATGACTTATTTATTTCTAATACGGCCGACTATACTGACTACAGCCGACTACAATTGTCAAGAACTGAAAACACCCTGAATTCTGAAATGATTGAACAAATCCTGGTCATTTTGAAGAGGCAGAACAGCAATAGCGGCAAGACAGTAAGGACTGTAACACTGCAAATCTGATTGGAACAGGCCCTAAACAGCAGCCCTTGCTCAAGCGAACTTCCTTGTTTGAATTAGGTGCACCTCTTGCATATATTAGACACTTTGGCAGAGATAATCTGTGGCTAAACCTTGTCATATGTGCAAAATGACCATATTGAAGGATATTGACTATTCTTTGAATAGCACCTGAAGTAACTGCCTTTTGCATTAAACTGTGTTTTAAAATATGAAACCTAGTCAAATTACTCATCTTTCCTCTGAAACAAGTAAAAGTGATTTCAGATTTCTCATTTCACAATATGTTTTATGCTTTCACTGCTAATTTTTCTTTTCTTTTCAATATGTTGTCTTTGCTGAGAAAATCATAAGGTACCTCACAAATTTTCCTTTCCAAGTTCACACCACAAAATGATACTTTTAAATCAGTTCTGACACTTTTTTGACTCTTTGTTTGAATGTAATCCATATCCACATGGCTTCCCTCTCAGAGATAAAAACAACCTTTTTCTGAGCACTGTGACCTTGATTAGTATACTATACTACACTTAGTAGTATTTGTACTGATGGGCACATTTTGTTTCTACCTGAACTTCTAGGCCAGCCTGCCTTACCTTAATTGGACTTGTGG